>CM048822.1:38030079-38302334 GCA_026586065.1 Dioscorea zingiberensis
AAATTTTTCCAGCATCCTTGCAGACATTAATGCAATTGTCATATTAGAATCAGAAAGCCATTTAGACAAAGCTAATTTTGATCTCACAAATCTTTGGAAAATAAATATTTGTAGTTGGGTACTCAGAACATGGAAAATATGTTATTTTTCTCATAAAATAAATGTAACTTTCTAACAATTAATATTTCCATTTCCCAATCTTCCCCTATTGGACAAATCTTGCACATTGGATATCTTAACTTTGCACGGTTGAATAGATCTTTGTAAATATAGCTATCTCAATCATCATGTATGTCGAGTTCCATCTTGTTTTGCAATCAAGGCACAATTTTTTTGAAGTTGGAATACACAATTGTCGAGCAGACTCTTCATACTTTTCTATTCTTTTTGGAGTAGCTATCCAAAACTGAACACTTTCATGAATTCTATCTATGCCATCACCAATGACATCCAACCCATACTTGACAATCAAATTTAAAATATGTGCATAACAACACATATGAAAATAATGACCTTCAAGCATAAGTGATTCCGGATGAAGTCTATCAAGTACAAGGTTTACAACTCCATTATTGACTGAACAATTATCCAATGTAATAGTAGACAATCTTTTGTCAAGTTTCTGTACAAAAGAATTTTCGTCAACTCATCTATGATTACTTTCATTGTGTGTGGTGCAAGAACATAACAATACCTACATATACATATCACCAAATAACATTTTATGAGAATAAAGCTATTGAACAATCATATAGTATATATATATATATATATATATATATATATATGATCATTCTTAGATTAGATTCACCCACTAACTTAGATGTAAATGAAAATAAATAATTAATATGATCACTTTATTTAAAATCATACCTCAAGATTTGTTTTTGTAAAGTCCAAGAGCTATCAGTGTGAGCCATGTAGCCTTTGTTTTTGTGATATGATGTCCACATGCAGCTGTAATTGCAATTTTGATATCATTGGATGCCATTATTTTCTTCGTTTTTAACTTCTGCTCCTTTTAATTTTTGAGGATATAATTATTTATTGTATTTTTGCTAGGAACGTTGAACAATGGTTTGAGAAGAGATAAATACTTCCTAAACCCAGCATAATCAACCATTGGCAAAGGGTACTCAAGAATTATAATCATTTGAGCAAGCTCTTTTCTTGTGAAGGCTTCTTAATAAAGGTATAATTGATAAGCTTTATTCCATCAATTTTTACTTTTCTTTACCACTAAAAGTTATTGTTTAAGATCTTTATGTGTTAGCTTTGGACATCTCTTCAAGTGGTCATGCAAATGAGTAGGTAAGATTTTCCACCAAGCATCCTTTTTGCAATAATTGCATATTGCTTTCCATTCTCCATCAATTTTTGCCTTATGAAATGTTCCCACGTAACGTGGTTGATGCTTCAAATCGGCATCACCCGGATTGGCCGGGTGACCGTAAGAGTTCAACTAAGAAATGAGGTGTTGTGGTTGTAGAGAGTAAGAGAGACACGAGCTTCTACTACCCATGGTCTCGCTGATGGTCTTATGAGAGGTAGAAGGTCCCAAACGAACGCCCCGCCTTCTCCTTCAAAAACAAAGAAGTCCGCAGTGGGTCTATTCCCCTGACACTCGATGCCTGCTAGTACTTGGGTATAGAGTTTTTCTTATAGAGAAGAAGAAGATGGGATCTTTTGTAGTTGAGAATTGGGGCCTTCTTATACACCTGAAGCCGCCTTCTTGGCTAGGCCGTATGCTCTTTTGTTCTACCGCGCGGCTTTTCTCGTGGTGACTTGTCAACCTCCGCCTTTATCAGTAAAATGGGGTCATAGGAGCGCTGTTCCCTTAGGGTAGGGAATGTTCTCCTTGGGATGGGTGTACGCCGCCGCTGACGCCGACGCATCGCAGCCATCCCACGCTTCTTCGATATATTAGGGGATCTCTCGATCCTCTTACGCTCACCGCCTCGGATAGTGACACTGTGAAGTGGGGTATTCCCTAATCTTGGCCTCTTAGCTCCTCAAGCCCATAAACGCGCCACGCTGCCGCAAGGGTCCCGGAGTTTTCAGCTCTTGAGTAGGGAATCCTGCCTCCGCTTGACTTCTGGCTCGGGTCAAGCCACTACATCTTTCTCTCCCGTGATACCTTGGCCGCACGCACTCACGTGCCCTCGCTCCTCCCTCCCCTTTCATTATCGGTGGAAGGGGCTCTTGGGAGATTGGAGCAAAAGCTTGTCCTCGCCTCGATTCTCGGGTCCCGCGGCTTCGCTTCGCCAGTTGGGGCATAGCATGTAAGGGAGTAATGTGCGCCTTTTCCCTAGGTGAGATGTCCACTCGCCGCATCATCAAATGGGCTACCGCTGGGTGCATGTTGGGATTTGTCGATTCTCCCTAAGGTTGGGACATTTTGTGAATCTTTGCTCTTTCTTCTTTCTCCTTCCTCTTCTATTCTGAAGGCCTGCCTTTCCTTCCTCTTTCGGCTCCCCTTTCGGACCTCATCTATTGCAGGCTTCCGTGCAGGAGATGGCCACAGGGCCTCTTTCTTCTTTAGAGGGGATTTTTAGGTCAATTATTCCCTCAGCAAGGTCAAATGGGGACTTTGACTTTTCTTTCATCCTCGTGGAGTGCAGCATTATGGGGCCCCCTTTCCCTTTCGAGATCAAGTCCCCTCTCGCTTCTCGCGAATCGCCAATCATTCTCTCGCCGAGGGTACTCGCAAGGTATCTTGAGTTCTTCTTCACGGGGTCTTCGGCTTCCCCCCGCTTTTTTCTGAGTGTACTTAACTTTATAAGGTATGCCTTTTTCAGCTTCATCCATATAGTTGGATGATCCTCTCATCGGTTCGTGGGTCGCCCCTCCACCATCACCGCTTCCTCGCCTCCGCTCCACCCTCGCCTGGCCTCCTCATTTTACTTGAGAGGGTTCCGTCCCTTGGGGAATGGTCTCAAGTTTTACCCCTCAGGGAGGAGTCTCGCTTTGGCCTCTACGTTCCCAAGGCTTTTGGGAATGGTAGTCCTATTTCATGTTTGTCACACATGTGGGATAGTCAAGACGTCCCTACCTTGTAGAGCGCTCCATATTCGGGCGAGATTATGATCATGTGTTGCTTCCGAGAAGCAAGCAATGTAGATCGCCACACTCCCCGGAGATGGGTCCGCAGCAGATTCTGTCCCATCCCTCTTTTGGAATCGGCTCTCCGTGGTAGCTGGGCTCTCCTCCAATGTGCAGTTTCTCGCTCCCTTTGTAGTTCCTATGGCGGTGGATTTCTTCTCATGTGAGTGTTTGTCAAGAACTCCTGTAGGGGTGACCTTCTTTCTAGGTATGTGGTAACCAGGAGGATAGGATTTAGTCCCCCTCTAAGTGCACGGGTTCCTTTGGTGGAAGGAGACTCACCCTTAGTGGGAGCCTCAATCGGGTTCCCGGGAGTCAGCCCCTTCTCCCGTAAGAGGGAGGGAGTCAGCCGACTTTTGGCGGATTCGGAATTCACCGCTAGCAATGCAGGCTTAGGCCCGTGAGCCTCTTGTTTCACCTAGCCGATAGTCTATTGGGGTCGAGGTGTGAGTTGGTTTCTCTCTCCTTCTCTTTTTTGTGGAACTCCGGATTGTAACCTCGGGCCGACCTTTTATGATTCCCTCGGGATCCAGCCGTTGTTGTTCAGCTAGGCAACTTTGTTGGCCGATCTCGGGCCTTCGGGAGGCAGGTCGTATTAAAGGGGCTTAACATCCCGCTAGGGCTCCTCCCCACAGCAGACTCCAGGAGGAGCTGCATCGGGAGCCGCATCCATGCAACGCACCCATAGAGGAGCCGAGGTCCCTAACATCAAGTTGGAGGCTCAGACGTCATGCCGAAGCCGGTCTCGGTGCTAGGAGCGCCAAAAGGGCCTCGCTTCCTAAGCTTTCAAGGACATGAGTTCTCAAACCGCATGAAATAACATATTATAGTTGTGTTATTGGCTATGAAGGAGGAGTATAAGTCAATAATGACCATTGTGACCTTCTGTCTCATCAAAGTCGAATGCC
Organism: Dioscorea zingiberensis; assembly: GCA_026586065.1. Lineage (NCBI taxonomy): Eukaryota > Viridiplantae > Streptophyta > Magnoliopsida > Dioscoreales > Dioscoreaceae > Dioscorea > Dioscorea zingiberensis. Next base: position 38,034,090 of record CM048822.1, read on the forward strand.
GCATACCCATAAAAGAGGAAGAGGTTCTACCGAGAAATGTAGAGAGCTGAGGACTGCTCAGACCTGCTCTAGCAGCAGTCGAATGTGCTCCACCGGAGGTTGGTATATAGCTGCACTAGATGGAGAAGCTACCTAGCTAGCTCTCTTTGGAAGGCTAAGGATATCAAGTGTGGTCGAATACCCGTAGAGTTCCTAGGATTTTGTCACCTGGAAGAGGCTATTTCCAATAAAGTTGCCTTAGATTTTAGGAATTTTCGTGAATTTTATGATCTTCTTAGTCACCACGGATCTCGTAGGTTGTTCCTCCTAGATTTCCATCTGTTCTCCTTCTTTTCTAGTCCTTTTTAGACGAGGAAGCTTTATGGTACATCTCGGTGAGTTACATTTACGCTTTTCCAGCCTTCTCGGTGGGTAAATGCAACCGCTTGATCTCCGCCAAGACATTGCCTCTACTTAGCTTTGGAGAGACCTTGAGGGTTGTTTCCTAACTTGGGGCGGTGAGGCCACGCTTGGGGTGTAGGATTGTTGAAGTGTTTGGGAAGCTGCAGTGCGGCTCCGTTGGACCTGTGGGTCCCCAGTGTTCATTCTTCTAAAACCGCCCCCAATCCTTCTTAGGGTGGTATCTTTCAACCTCTTGTAATCCTTTTTTATTAATGCGTCTCCATTTATCTAATGAAGAGCGAGGTTTTTGCTTGGTACCCTCGGTTCTTTTTGTCTTTTGTGACAAAGGACGATCTATGGGCACTACTTCGGCTATTTACTCTCAATAACGGGTGGTGTAACCGCTTCTTCGAGGCTCTCCATTCCAAGGGGTCTCGCTTTATCTTGACTACCTCCTACTATAAGGGAGCCGGTGTCGTGCCAATGTTTGGGTGTAGGCTCCATTCTTTTTCCCAGTATGAGATAGACGCCTTCTCCATGGTAGAAGAGAGATAGCAATCCGGTATCGCAGGAAGCTGGCATCGGCAGTTGTTCGGCCTCGCATCTCCGGGCGTGGTTGCTGCTTCCTCTATCATCCGCTTCGGATGTTTCTCCGCTCTCCCTTGTGTGGAGACAGCCTCGCATGGGGCCCTCTCTCCCCACACTCCTGGAGCCGAAGTGGGGACTTCGCCGCCGTGGGAGGGACCCACTTAGGCTACTCTTCTTCTCCTTTATATCGTCCAGGAACTCGCTTCGCCACCGTGGCGCTTTGTCCCGTGCTGCTGGGCGACAATCGAACCGCTTGAATGAGGAGGACCTCGTCCGCAGCTTTGCAAACTTTGTCGCAGGTGCCGCAGGTATGCGCTGACTCTCCTTCTTGTTATTCCTCGCCTCCTCCTCTTCTCCCCGCCTTGCCTTGGTCTCTCGAAAGGTGCGGTGTTGTTGCCCCTAATGGGCGGCCATAGCCGTTCTCGGGCCTGTTGAGATGTGTCAACGCCGGGATAGGGTATTGCAGGCGCGCCTCCCCGCGCTACTTGGAGGTTCTTTTTTTGAGGAGGGGCTTCGTAGTGGTGAATCCAGTAGCAGAGACTCCAGTGCTGCCTCCGTAGCTAAGACGTGGAACATGCCTCTATGCATTCCTAGAGAGAAAGTCAATTTCCCCGCGGTAGTAGGGAGAAGGCCGCCGTATTGGCTACTCAATTATCCTTTGCTCGCTCACTGCTACATGGCATCGCTCGGCCTTTTAACCCTTGGACCGGGATGACACCGATGGAGCAGGCAAAGGCCGCCGAGGAGTGCTCGCTCGCCGACAGACGGGCGGAGTATAAAGGGGCGTCTATCGAAAGCACTGCCAATTGTCTCTCCAGAGGCGGTGGGTCGCGCCGTATCGCGTTTATCGGATTCTTCATCAGGCTCGCTGGTGGCACGACTCACGCTTCGTCTGCCATGGTCAGGTGAACGATGGATTCCAGACCTGTTTGAGGGTCTTGCTTGAGCATCCTGGGTTGGACCCCTTCTCGCTGGACTTGAGAGCCGCCCTATGCCTGTTAGCTCCCCCGTCACCCTAACTTTAAAGCGTTCGCATGTATTGCGGGAGCTAGGGTTTTTTACGTGAATAAAAAAAGGGAATTTTAGACATAAGGACTTACTTGTGTTATTGCATGTGCCCTTTGCCCCTTTTTCTCTCCTTGTCCTTCGCAGTTTCCCTTGTTGAGGTTGCCTTTCCCCACCGGATTCGGGAAGATGCGGCCTTATAGCACTCCCGCGCTTGGCCCCTCAAGAGGGACAGCTAGGAGGGTCCGGCCAAGTGAGAAGGACCCTGATTAGCCTTATTTCGAAAGTACCTCGCTCTCGAGAGAGAGACCGCTGGAGGGTCCGTCCCGAGGAGGACGTGGATTAGCGGTACTTCATACCACCATAAAGAGGAACCATTGGAGGTCCGGGTCCTAAGGAGGACGCGGGTTAGTGGCACTTCACGCGCTCCGCCCTCGGTGAAGGGATCTCTTTATGATCGGACGCGTGATGCCCCCGCTCGAGGAGGGACTTTTTGTGGACGCTCATGCCCCCCCGAGGCGGGGACTTTTTATGCCAAAGAGCGGGGAGAATTGTAGGCAAGAAAGTGTCTCTTTCTTTTGTACTACTTAAAGGCAACTTGACTATAGAGACATTTTACTTCTTATGGAAAGTTAAGATAAGGGGATATCTCTCTCTAGGATTGACCTAGCCGCCTCCCAAAGTTGTGCCTTTGGCTCAAGCCCTAGACCGCCGCTTCTTTGGGTGTCCTCTTCCAAATGCCTTCCAAGGTTTATGTGGCAAGTGGCCCCCTCTTGGGCTTGAGAGAGGCGACATAGCACCTGCCCGCCAACCGCTGGTTTCCTCGTAGCTCGCCAAGCACCCTTGTTTGTGTGGGGAACTTCATTACTAGCCGGTAGGTGGAGACCACCGCTGTAATGCTGGAGAGTCGACTGCGCCCGTATAACATTATATCTAGAGGGGCACTTCACCACCGTGAACATCACCATCGCTGCCTCCGATTGGCGCGTGGGCTAGTGCCAGCGGCCTTTAATTGATGCTAATGATTCTCTCCGGTTTAACGGCTTCCCATTGAATCCCACCAGGGCGATTTTGCTTTCTAGACGTCCAATGAAGCTCCCACTATCCACTTTAATCGGGTGGAACTCATAGTTGGCGATGTTGACCGAGACCACCAAGGCGCTATTATAGGGTGATGGACGCCTCTTCGTGTCCCCGCCGAGAGAAAGTGATAGGGAGACTGCATCTTCGTCAGTTTTTACCAAGCAAGAGACTAGACTTTCATCCTGGGCGTAGTTCTTACTGAGGAGCTACTTCTCCTCAATGGGCGACCCACCAACTATGGTGTTGGAGGACGCCGCCGCCCTTTCCTCCTGTGGGTGAGGTGGTTCCTCCACTTTCTCTTGAATTAGATATTGTGGAAGACGCACTCCTGCTGATTAGCTTCTCGATTTCATCCTTCAAGTGGATGTAATAATCCGTATCGTGGTCGTGGTCGCGGTGGAAACGATAGAATTTCTGGCTGTCCCTTCGCTTGCGTTGGCTCTTTATCTTCGAGGGTCGCTTGAGCTCCTTGGAGTCCTCAATACCGCCAAGATCCGGACTTGACTGTATTGAGTGGCGTGTAATTCGACCCCACCTGCAGTAAGGCCTCCCGCATCACCTTGTTGAGAGGGGCTTTTGTTTCTTGGTCGGCCATGCGGCGTCATGCGCTCGGGGCGGTCCCCCCGCCCTTTGTCTCAGACGTGTTTTAGGCTCTGGGGGACGTCCTCCTCAACGAACATGTATTTCCGGGCCCGAGAGATGAGTTCGGCCATGCTGGCGGCTGGGATCTTGCGAGAAGTGGAAGGGGGACTGCACCGTGAGACCCCTTATAAAGGTTGTGGCTGCGAACCTCCGGTCCTCCATCAGGACTTCTAAGAGAGCCGAGATTAAACCTCAGAGGTAGCCGCTGAGACTTTCTCCCCTCGCTGGGTCCATTAGGGATGTGTCCGTACGTTGAGGCCTCATGCTGGCAGCGAAGTAAGAAGAGAAAACTTCGGACGGGTGATCAAACCATGTTTGGGCAGCTCTCCATAGTGTCGTTATGAAGGCCTGACACTTGAGCTCGTCGCAAGCTCCATGGAGTTGCATTCGGCTCGGCGAGGAAAGATGCTCGCATGGCCTGAGGTCCCGCCATAAGGTTCCATGGTGGATACATTATACTATTTTGGGATGTGGGAAGTCCGTGATGTGAGCCGTGAAAGGAGAGACATATCTCCTCTTCGCCGGAGGACTCTCCTTGGGGCGCTGGGGAGGCTGTCTTGTTCGATGCTTCAAGTGGGATGACTCCGCATCGCTGGGGATCGAGACAGCTTTCCTTTTTCTCCCGGGTGGACTAGGTTTTGGTTGGCGCGCCACCCCGGGGAGGGAGGGAGGTGTTTCTGCTGTTCTTGAGCGGGGTGGATCTGGTCGAGCTCGTGGAGGGTTTTGGAGAGGACCGCGATTTGGGCCTTGAGCTGCCAGAAGCGAGCGTTAGCCAAGACCTCCTTCGGGGTTTCAAGGGGCTCCGGTAATGCTAGCGTGGTATCCGTGGTGATGGGTGTTGTCCTGTTGTCCGGTGTTGGGGCGTTTCAGCCACAACCTTCTTTCCCCTTGCCATCACGAGATTCCTAGGCTTTTAAGTAGTATCCCACCGGTGCTAAACTGTTGATTCTAAAATTGGTATCGACCGGATTGGCCGGTGACCGGTAAGAGTTCAACTGAGAAATGGGATGTTGTGGTGGTAGAGAGTAAGAGAGGACACAAACTTCTACTAACGGTGGCCTCGCGATGGTCTTATGAGGTAGAAGGTCCCTGCTTTACGCCCTACCTCCTCGGGAAACAAAGAAGTCCAAGGGTCTATTCCCTCCGCATCCTCCGGCGGCTCAAGTTAGTACTTAGGTGGAGGTTTTTCTTGTGGAGAAGAAGAAGATGGATCTTTTGTAGTTGAGAATTAGAGGCCTTCTTATACACCGAAGGGGCGCTCTTCACGGCCAAAGGTCGGGTACCCTTTTCGATCTCACGGGCCGGGTTTTTCTGAGGGACTTGTCACCGCCTTATCGCTAATTTTGGCCGATCATAGGAGTATGTTCCATATGGCAAGGAATGTTCCCTTGGGACGCCAGTAAGTGCACCGCCATGTCAGACGATCGTAACTAATCCTCGCATTTCTTCGAGGATGTCAAGGGGATCTCTGTGACCCTTTTGTCCACCATTGCTTTGATGGTGACACCTATAAAGTAGGGTTTTCCCCCTAACACAATGGATTTTAATTTTTGGGGGTTAGAAATGTTAATATCATCATCCGTTGAAGGTGCTGAATAAGTTTTATATGTAGTTGGAGTAGCACTTGAAATTGGAGTTGGAGTTGGAGTTGAAGATTCACGAACCATACCCATTGGTGATGAAGTAGGAACTAATTTTGCATTGGTATTTTCAATGGGGGTTGAATATTGAGATTCACCTTCCATGATAAATAACTTTGCCTAGACATTAAAATATTACATAAAAAAATACAAAATGACAATCAGAATAATATAGCAGTAACCCAAAGGTACTTCTCATTTAACTACTAGTTAGATGTGTCTGAAGCATCAAAACCAAAGTTGTTGGTGAAAACAAGTCCCATTCAATGAACGTACCGTAACAAGAATAATATAAGTATAAATAAAATTTTCACATGCAAGACTTATCTTCTGTGTGTGGTGATCACATTACAAAATCATTTAAATATCTAGAAAATTTGATAGCATTATGCTTGGAAGATGGCTCTTATGGGCTAAGTGACCAAATTTTTATTCAAAAAACAATAATGAAGAAGATATTTCAACTTGTAAATGAGTTGTAAACCAAGTAATCTATTGAATTATTTAAAAGAAGGCATCAGACAAATTAATATGTCATGGTTGACAAGATGTATCGCAAGGAAATAAACTTTTAACCAAGTAATGAACTATAAGGAAAATTAGCCAGTAAAAAAGAAGGCATTAAGACAAAGCTTGTAGAAGACAGTAGTATGGCACAACTAAAATTGAATAAGCTTCTTAAATTTCAGGTTGTTCTTCTTCTTCAACGTTTCAACCTGGAAAAATGTATGATAGAATTACAACAAACTAGAATGCAAAACTTATATAACACATAATTCAAAACCAAACACAAGAGAGACAAACAAATCAACAATTTAATGGAGCAAGTTTATTTTTTAAATAATTTATAAAAGGTGAAAAGTTACTTCTCAGAGAGGAAATCTTAAGTGGTGTGAGAGCTGTGAGGCGTTGAGCGGCTTGAGCAAATTCTCACTTCTCATAGAGGAAATCTAAAAGGGAGCAAGGAGAGAGGGGCCCTAGCAGCTGCCAGTGGATCATAAACAAGGGGGCTGGTGGCCGAATGGAATCATGAAAAGTGCAAACACTAAAATATATCTAATATATATAAGGCTATTTACGTAATTTTCTTAGCGGGGCGGGGCAAAAGGGTTGGTTTAAAATAGATGTTTACCTAAACCGCCCCACCCCGACTTTTCAAAAGAAAAAACTCCGCCTTGCCCTACCCCTTGGCTCTCTTAAAAATGGCCCCGACCCTTGACTCTCTAAAAAAACAACCCCGATCATAGTGGATCCGGTTGGAAACCGTGGGGCAAGGCGAGGTTTGCCATCCCTAGCTGAAAGACATGCGTTGCGCACGTAATCAACATCCTGATCCGCCGCGCTCTCCCATCCACCTTCATGTGTCGGTCTTTCGACGAGCGTTTCACTATAGTGGTCTGCTTCTTGGACACAGTAGCCATGGAACCCACCATCGAGATGGTCTGGAGAGGGATCCGCTATAGTGGCGTCCCTACTCTAACGCCGGAGTTGCTCTTCAACCTTGGGTGGCTACTGGTGTTGTTCGATGGGAGCCCATCGGAAAGCACATGATCTATTTGATCCATGTCCTTAAAGAAACAAAGTTAAACCGGTTACTGTGAATTCCTTTTTTTTTCTTCTAAGCCTAAGGTTTGGGTTTTGTGTTTTTTTATTTTTTATTTTTAATAATAATAGTTTTTGATGTGTTTTCTTGTTTGATGTTATTGTTGGATAGGGATGGTGTGAGAAGGAAGTAGAAAGAGCACTCATGGGGTCTCAAAGATAGGAATGGGCACGAGGCGGGGCAAGGACGGAAGCCTCCTCCCCACTCACTTCCCTCGCATCAAGGCTAGGTGTTTGGGCATTCAGGAAGAGAGAGCCCCCCACCCCTTCCCCTCAAGTAAGGGATCCCCCCAACCCCCAACCCCCAACCTATTTTATTTCAAGAAAATCCACTAATTTAATGCATATATTTATGAACTATACCTCACAAATAACATAGATTAGATCGCGGAACGGTCGGCACCGAAAGTGTTGAGAAGAAAATCATGGATGAGAACGATGGGGAGTCGAATAAACATATACGTAAGAAGAGATAAATTTAGGTTGTAAATTTTTTGTGGTTTTTCATTTAACCCCATGCATTAGTTTTATTTATATATATACATACATATTAAAAAGCATGCATACAAGAATAGATAGGTTATTAAGTTTACCCTTTTTTATTTCTTAACCCAATGTATTTTTTGATATTTATATATACATACATATTAAAGTGGACATATCGAGAAAATATAGGTTATAATGTTTTTGGGGCGGGAATTTCGGCCTGGGAGTGTTCTCCTTGTCTCCCCGCCTACTTGAGGGAGGAGAAATCTGGGATTCCTTTAACCCTAACAGTATGGATCCCCGAGGGGAGCGAGGATTCCCGCCTCATACCTATCCTCCTACTCAACGGCGTATGATTGGCTCGTATTTGAGCCAAAGACGCTGGCCGTCGTGTCATATGAGATGTATTTAGCATACTTTAAATTCATGTGTAATAAGATGATTTAGGAATTAATTTACCACAAATTAATCAAATAAAAGAAATTATTATAAAAATTTCTGCTACTACTAGAAGATAAACTTTTCGAGAATTATGTAACCAACAAAAACTTAAATATATGAAATTTAAAAAGAATGCATGACATAGATGGAATACAACTTATCTTATGTTGGAATCTTTTATATCTTATCAAACTGTTATTACTTTTTTTTCTTGAAAACCATCTCCCCAAATTTGAAATTTTTACAAGTTTTTATGAATCAACTAAGTTTTTCTCTAGTATTTATTACCTCTTTGTTCATATTTAATTAGAAATGTTTTGTAAAATATTGATCAAATCTTTCATATATGCCTATTTTTTTTGAAGGCATGAATTTTTTTGAAATACTCTTCACAGTTTGAACTTCTTCACACACATTTGTAATAATTGAAAGTTTTATGAGAATATGAATACTAATCAATCTTAATAATTTATCGTGTTTTAAAAATATGTTTGATGATATATATAATACTTATTCTAATTTTGGTTAAAACATTCAAGACAAAAACCCAAATGTAGAAAAAAGATATTTTTAAAATATTTATTCAAAACAACAAAATCACACAATGCTTCCAACTCTTTTATCTTCATAAGATGAAATTGCCATCTATATAGAGTTTCATTTTAATGATATATAAATAACTAAGGATAAAGTTTGAGATATTTTTGACTTGGTGGAAAGGAAAAGAATATAGATTTCTCATATTATCCGCTATAACTTGGGATCTACTACCATACCAATATCCACAATAGTATCAAAGAGGAGAAACTGGTTAAGTCATGGTTTTTTAGATATGTGCATCTATCCGGAGGATTGGTTTGATGTTGATGCTCAAATTCAATACATATAAGGACCATACATTGGCTTATTCAATGAAAACAAATGAAAGAGATCCATCTAATCCAATACAAGAGGTGGGCGATTAGCGTACAAAATAATCAATTTCTACAAAACTAGAAGACTACAAATAGAAAACTAGAAGAATTGCAAAACAAGTACAAGACTAGAAAACTTGCGACAACAAGTACAAAACTAGAAAACTGCAACTAGAAGACTAGAAGACCTAAACAACAGCTAGTACAAGACGCAGAAGACTTACAAAACAAGTAAAAAGACTAGAAGATTAAAAGTGAAAAACTACAAGCTATCAAAATCACAACACAAGATTTTTGATCCAAGATTTTGGGCCCGCTTGGTTTGATTTATGAAAAAAAGGGCTTTTATTCAATTTTATGTAAGAACTTTTTTCATAAGTACTTTTTAGAATAACCTAAGGGCTTCTTGTTACTTTTGTGTCTGGATATGTTAATTCCAAATTGCTTTTACAATTATAAAATTGTTTAAATGTTAATATTCCCAAAAGGGCTCTTTAGTGATAAATTACTAAAATGGACATTCAATGAATAATAATACGAATAACAACAACAAGAAGAATAATAACATTCAATATAAAATAACTATATTTCCATAAATAATATTGTAACACCCATCTCCTAATCAGGGGACACGTGTGTCACACCAAATGCAACAAGGGGAATAAAACCCCAGCCTAAGGCTAGTAAAAACCTGTAATCAAAAGTAATCAAAGTAATTGCGGGAAGCTATTAAGACAAAGAACTAATATCATAACTTCAAACTCAAGATATCATTTATTACAATACCAAATTAATATAAATACTATCTTAGACTTATTTGTCTCAAATACAGTACAACAGTACGTAACCAAGAACTACAACACAAGGAGTCAAAGCCAACCACTAACGCTCCTCGATAATCTTGCGAGTAGACGAATCCTCCACCTGGACTCCTGTCTATTGCTTGTATAAAAAATATCACGAAAAAGGGGTTTAGCTACTAGAGCTCAGTGATCTGGGAACAGTACTAGCGGGAATAGAATTATACCTGTATATCAAATAAAACTGTAAAAGCTAAAGCATAAAACTATGCATATATAAATAACTGAAAATAAATACTAGAAATAAAAATAATGCTGAGCAACTAAAGATGTTGGTCAATGTATTATCTTTAATCTGCTTTAAACATGTCAATTTGCATTGAAATCTCAGGGATACATGTCTCATTATCTATTTCTCTGTACTATAAATGAATTTCAAAATTACCTTTGGTAATATATACCAATCACTCTACTGAGTGGATCTCTAATCTACTTCTGTGGAGGTGGGTAATACAGAGTCATCTAATCATTACAATATTATCATCACTAACTACACATCTACTTCAATACTACAAGACTAGCGCCAACCCGTAGATCTATCCACGCTTACACGGGGCCAAAATTATATACGTATACTAGCACTCAGAGAGAATGGGAAGGGGGTTTTAATTTCATGAAAATGGAGAGTTTCAAAACAGATAGTTCGCTATAGAAAAACAGAGCTATAAATCACCCCTTCCGTAACCTAATGTCGTACTCTCTTGCTCTCTAAGAGCTACCACTGATTCATGCAAGTAAATCGGTAAAGTGTAGTTCATCAAGTTCGGTATCTATTTCTCTTTTTGTTATTATATTACTGTGCATGAGTTCTGAAAGGAAAATCTATTCCCAACTTGGGATCTACCAATATGCATGAAATGATTTCCACAACTCAGGAAATTTTCATAAAATTTCTAACTCATGCTTTTCAATATGAAATTAATATTGTAACAAAATGGATAAAAGAATGTATTGTACAGCTAGTTCTCTCACCCGAGCCTAATAGCTTTTAAAGCTGGCTAGGTCCTTTGGCAGCTCCTGTCTTGTCCTTGCCTTTTCCTTTTTTCTAATAATCGAAATAGGAAAGTTAATGAGTGCTAAGGTCATACTCCACTTCCCTTTTTTTCACTACCTTAGTACAAGATAATGTATAACATGCCCATTTAGTTCCACTAGACATCAGTTTATATAACATGAATTTCACTTCTTTAGGATATATTTTTAACTAAGTTTTTATCTCATCTCTTCAAGCTTAACACATTAGCAAGGTACTTTACTAAATTAAAATAACTAGAAGTACCTCGTTTTAATAACTGGTCACTGTCCCGATTTGTGAGTTTACTAACATAAGAGAAGTCTTTATAGACTTTAATACATAGCCTCCAATTACTAATAAATCCACTCTTATATTCATATATTGTGTCTTAGCTCATAAGAGTTTAACTTTGTTAACTAGAGGCAGAACTACAGCCCCACTAGAATGAAATATTACTTTCAATGGAATGCATCATTGCTAAGAAGGAAATATCACAATCAATTAAAATTAAGCATTACTATAATTAGGATTGTAGCTTTAATTTATTCATTCTTTTTTCCATGCTTGAAATGCCCTAATAAATCATGTATAACCTAGAATTTATACGGTTGCGAGAAGTCTATAAGCGGTCACTCCAATAAAAATACGGATTTATCTACTTTGTTAATACGTCAAATATATTTAAACTTTCATGAGTTCCTAATTGTGATCATGATCCGTATTATTAGGTATTTAAATATGAAATCGATGTATATAGATTTTCAGAAAATTTCGCAGAGTCCCCTCTATTTCTAGGCTCTCGAATTTATACAAACATTTATATACACTCAACATCTACAACATTTACACTTAGTTAACTCAATCAATCACATGCAATACACACGTCATCCCCATTTGTACATTCATTAATCTATTAGATAATCTAGCATCCATTCATCCACCCAAACCTATGCCCACAAAGTTAAGGCTCACCAACGGTTCAATCGAGGCTCTCGGTGGGTTGGTTTTGCTTGGCGAGGTAAATGGTGGACTTACTCGTCGGACTGAATAGAACCTCTCCGGTGGTTGCAAAGCCTCCTGCAGTGCTGGAGGGGCACCGCTGCCGGATCTCATCGGAGATCAAAGATGGCGGTGCTGGTAGGGCTCAACCGAGGCCAAGAAGCTGGCTACCGGCAGAGAACTAGCGTGTGCAGTTGTTCGTCAGCGTAGAGGGGTGGAGGAGAGCAGTGGTGCTCAGGCTGTCGGATTTGAGTGTCCAAGACCAACTTGGCTGCCGATCTGAAAGGCTGCCGATGTAGCGGACCGAGTAGAAAGCTGGGCCGATGTGTGGAGTCCGAGACACAGAGTCGATGTGTGGGTCAATGAGTCACACATCGACAACGGTGTCCGAAGCGTCAGATCGGAAAGTGCATATTGGATGGATGCTTTGGACCGGTATACTTGACAAATAGTTGCTTGCTTGTTCTACCTGATACCAATCCCAATGTAGGAACGGTGGTGTCAAAGGAAAGATGTCTTAGAACTACCACAGGTATGATGGGCAGCATGGTGTGACATGGAATGTTGTACACGCTGTAGAAAGGTGCTTTTGGGATTCGAGCCAAGAAGATAGAAGAGAGGTTAATGTCATCTTGGTGAGATAGACTGCACAACAGAGAATCCAAGTGTGAACAAGTGCACCAGTGAAGCAAGCAGAAGAAGAAGAAGGAAGGAGACGTTGGAGGTGAAGGACTTTGAAGCTCAACTGTGGTTTGAGTTTATTTGCTTAAGCTTGTCTTAAGTTAAGTATTCACTAATCTGTTTGTCTATTCCTATCTTTGTTTGTAATCTTTAGTTTGGGCATCAACTCAAGAGTTACTCTGTAGTTCTTGCTGGAGATTTTAGTGGATATCTCTGTGTACCGGTGCCCCGTGGTTTTCCCTCGATTTGTAGGGTTTCCACGTATATCTTGGTGTGCTGTCTCCTGTGATTATTTGTGTTCTTTGTGCCAGTTCTCACTAAGCTTTTTACATCTCTTTCTTTGAGGTCCATCTCGCTAAATACGTAGCAACAATGCCACGCGGCAGCACTCATACTTGTGAACCAGTAGCTGGGCTAAGGGTGGTTCGGGGCCGCGGCCTTATTTGCACGCCATAGAGGCATGGTGGGCGTCTTACCGGCGCGTCACGGTGGTCCGCTAAGGCGGCGGCATCGCAAATGCCGGAGAAGGGGGCTACCGGGCCGTGGAGCTCTGGCTAGCTGCGAGTTGGGGCTGCGAGGCGGGTGTTGGCGTACAGCGCTGCGGGCCGGGTAAGAGCTCGGTTTCGTCAGGCAGCCAAATGGATCAGCGGACTAGCCATGAACCGGGCGCCGACGCAAGATCGCCGTACTGGAGTGCTCTGGGGCAAGAGGCGGCAAAAGGCGATGGGCACTGAGCGAGGGTGGATCGAGGGAAGGGCGAGGGAGATGGAGAAGGGCACCCCCTTTCAATCAATATAAATTTCCATTTATGAACTTTAGCCCAAGTTCCTCTTGATGATGATAATACATATTAATTCATTATATATTTTTATTTTTTATTTACATTACCATTAAGTTAACCTACCTCCATAGCTTTTATTCACAAGCCCATTTTAATCTAAATTTCATTACCATTTATATTATTTTAATTACTTTAATTTTTATTTAAAAGCTAATCACCCCGATTTATTCTTAAAAATTAACTGATAATTATAAATAGAAAAATCGGGGCGTTACAAATACAAAATCAACCGAAAGATTGATTAGAAAGTTGAACTCAAATAGAATACTTAACACAGTTAACCATTATTTTAAGTAGGTCATATAAAGGAAATAAATCTAACAATAAATATCTCCCAAGCCTCACATGATGTCAGGTTAGATTTAGAAAATTATTTTTTAATTTATATAAAAACATTTTCATAATTAAAAAATTTCAAAACTCCTTTAAAGGGTTTTTATATAAAAAGCTTCAAACAACTTCTGAAAAAATATATATATATATTTTTTCTCTTTTTTTTTTTAACAGCTTCTCTTTAAAAAGACTCATCCAAACATATATAAAACTCACAGAGCCCTTAATTTATAAAAAAAAAATCCTTTTTGCTTCCTAGAAGTCATTCAAGTGGCCCCTTTATAATATACTACTTCAATTTCAAAAATCACAAGTGTGTAATATGCTACTACAATTTTTTTTTCCCCCAAGATTTTGACATTTTGACACGAGTTCAAAAAATTTTCATGGGTATTTTCAAAAACTACAGATGCCCAATTTCAAAATTTTCAAAGGGGAATATTTTTGTATTCATAGTCTTTGCAATCAACATAATCAATCTTGCGAACTTAACCTTCAATCACTTATCTCAAAAAAGGCCAAGAAACAAAAATTAAAATCACTCAGAAGTAGGCTATTATCAAAATCCCCGCTGCAATACCCAAAATTCCAAACAAATATACAATCTCATTCTATCATAGCAATGAAATTTTCATCACTATCAAATTTGAATGTTTTCTAATACCTTTCTGCTAGTCTGGCTGTGACTGCTCGGAGTTTTGAGTATACTTTTCCAGCAGGAGATCCTAAAATAAGACTGCAAAGAGAATCCCTCGCTACCTTGATGTTGACAAATGATCCAAGGATATGAATTTTTGTATCTGCGATGACAATCCGAGTTCTTGTAGAGTTTTCAATGGCAAACTTTGTTTTTCCTCCTTTTCCTGAAAGACGGCCAATTGCACGGGAGAGGTGCTCCCCACGCAGCATCTTTACATCCTTGATTTCAAAGGAGTCAACATAGAGATCATCAAGACGTAGGAGCGCTAAGGCATCTGCCACATCAAATCCCAACATGAAAGCATGGACAAAGTCGGCACATTTCTGCAGATTACTGACATCTGGTGTATCTGATCTTGTCTTCAATTCAACTCTCCGAGCCTGGTCAGAGGAAAGGAAAGACGAAGATGAGTAAAATTACAAAACCTCATGAATTATTTCCAAAAATTTTGACATTCATGAAAACAGATTGAGCAGTTGACACCTGATGCCAAAGAGCCAGGCTTACCTTTTGTTCTTTTTATCTTATCAATATTCTTAATCACTGAAACGTAAAGAACTATCTATTTTAGGTATTGGATATTGATATTGACGCCCTCAACAATTCATGATAATCATTACGAGTAATGACTCAAAAGTACACTAAATAAAAGTTGGTCCGTTTATTTCACTGCCTAGGAAGGCAGCCCGGTGCTACAAAAACTCCCACTATGCATGGATCCGAAGAAGGGTTAGACCATTTGAGTCTATTGTATGCACCTTTACCCTCCTTTTTTTTGCAAGAGATTGTTTTCACAACTCGAACTTGTGATCATCAAGTCCCATAGCGACAACTTTACCATTGTGCCAAGGCTCCTATCTTTGATTGACTGGAATAGTGAAATTTAAATTCTCTAAAAGATGATATATTTGTCTCATGACAATATTAAAACAATAAGAGTAGAATCGTTGATTATAGAAGATGAAAGTTGCTACTCCTACCATCATTTCATAAAATTACTTGGTGCCATATATCTGGCAGTGTTGATGTTGGCTCATATATCTGGCTTTCTGAAGGACTAGACCTAAAAGCCCAAGGCAAGCATTTTAATTATTTTCTTGCCATTCCCTTTATGAGCCAATTTAAGACAGAAATTAATAGATAACGCAAGGAACGCTTGTTGAACATTCCCCGTAGTTAAACGAATAAAAAAATCTACCAGCACCTCATCCAGAAATCATGGCACCTAAATGGTTTAGAACACAACAGAATTGATAAAGTAATAGGGAAGAAGGCATAACAGATAAAGGCTTCTTGACTCCCCATAGTAACCCACATTCCACACAATGGCATATACCAAACCATCTATAATAATCAAATGAGGCATCAAATTTAACTTTGGCTCCTACTAGCATTTCAAAGTGTAAACTTACCCAGTGTCATCTCTTTGAAAATCATTGATACCAACAAACATGATAATGATATCATAACAGATGGAAAACAAGAGCTTCATGTGTTAATTCAAACTAGCCTGCCAACAAATTGATAAAGTGATCTTTGAACTTTTCATCTACTCATGGTCTATGAATATTAAATAACACATTGGCACCACATATATTTAGGGTGGCATTTGCTAATTCAAAATAGCCAAAAATATTCTAAAGGGCATAAAGAGAACAATACCAATCCCCAACAGAGAGAACTCAAACAAATCTTGTAAATCAAAAGGTAAGGAAATTACATATCAAATATTCTAACAAAACTCTAGCATAAACTAGTATCTTTATGACTACAAGCATTTCAGAGAAAGAGTTCAAACATTCTCACTCCTCTCAAACCAAAACTTCCAGACTCCAAAGAACCAAAAGAAAAAATATTCCCACAACTACACATTTGAATTGAATTGAACCATCCACCTGGATCTAAATTTTCAGAACCAAACCACAAACAAAATAAAAATTTGGCACAAATTAATTAAAAAGCAGCCCCAATAGAGAACTTGATCAGAGGAGAGTGTATGCAAGAAAGTCAAAGGAAAAGAGATTTGGACCTTGAGGTTCATGCGGATATCAATCTTCATCTGTTCGTAGACTGGGGTATAAATCTCCAACCAGCACCGCTTTAGCGGAGAGAAACGGTGCGGCGGCACCGGCACCTTGCGGAACTGGACCTTCCCTTCCGACATCTCGTGCGGCTTCAGCGCCGCGAACTGGGGCCGAGCTGGCGCCGCCTCGGCTCTGTGCACCTCGACATCCATAGAAGAGGCTCCGCCCACTTGATCAGCCATGGGTAGACGCAAAAAAGACAAAGCCTCTGATTAAGGTTAGGGTTAGGGTTTTTGGATCACAAGCTCGGGGCAGTACAGACTGCCATGCTTCTTGGTGATCCTAATATTGGGTCCTCGTGTAGTGTTTTTTTTTTTATTCTAATATATAGGTTTTTGAGTTATGGTGTGACGTTCGGAACTCAAAGAATTATAATTTAGAACCCAAATATTAATATACTATTACAGATTAGAATACTTAGTCTCATACTGTACCATGGTATTAAAGCACGCACCTTCTTGTTGCTTAGGTTTTATTAATGTCTGGTTTTACATATGTGGCCCCCTCATATGGTTATGGAATTACAGAATCCCAATGGCTTCTATCCATATTTCTCTTTAAAATATATTTGCGGTTTTTTTGCATACCCGTGTAAATCTTTGAAATTTTTTAAATACCTCTATAAAAATGATATTTACTCGCACACACCTCTAAATCAATTATTTTTATTTATATGCCCATGTGGTTAAGTTGACCTTACAGTGTTAAACAAATGGATGTAATGAGGGCAAATTACTAAATTATGTTTGCTTATATGTCCCTCTAAACTTTTTTCTTATTTTATAGATATTAGTTATGTCATATAACAAATAATTATTATGGGTTTGCTAATATACCCCTCTAATTTCTTTTTTATCATATTTTATAAACTTTAACTTATTTACATTATAAATAACCAATATAAATTTTATTATATAGACTTTTAATTATTTTTTAATTTTTCAAAATCTATTTTTTTGATAAAATTATTATTACATTATTACATGATTACATGATTTTTACAAGCATACCCTCAAAAATTTGTAAACATGATTATAAAAGCATGTACCAAAATATTTATAAACATACAATTAGAATTTATAAGTATGATTTTTTACAAACTGTCACAATAAATAACAAACTATAACATACAACTAGTAGAAAATATAATGATATATGAAATTTATAACAAACAAGTCCAATAATTTTTTTGAAACAAGCATGTTTCCCCATCAAGTTCTTTTAAATCAAATTGCATCCAACATAAGTTTTAACATCAAGAAAAATAATACATATGTGTAACAACCCAACACTTTAGAGCTATATTGAGCTATATTATCAATTCAAACCACGAGATCTATCAACTAATCAACACATCCATTCATATGCATCATTTATCGGCAATCACAATCACAATCACGTAAGAAGACTATTAAGCTAATAATATCTTAGACTAATTCTGTTCAACAAACAATAACATTGCAATCAAACTATGAAGAAGATAACTAGGGTTTTCAAAGAAACCCCCTACAAAGAAACGGCAATGCGATTGCCAAGAATCCTCAGGCATTCCAATCTCCGATCTCTCACTTCGAGTCAGGGCTTCTCAACAATCAACTTTAATGACTCACCATCACCCCTTCCCTCCCTTTTAAAATCCTCATGTTGTATTCCATCAATGTAGCCTCACGGCCATTGATTGGGTATCCTCATATTGTGGCGACACGATAGCGGGTCCGTCCCTATGTGCTTTGCCATTGTGCAATTCCTCATCATTGATGCGCCCGCGCATCGTGATTAGGTTGTCGTTTCCCTCTTTAATAAACTGGTATGGTTCAATCGCTTGCATACAGACATCACTAGGTCTATAACAATACACCCCCCTCCCTATGAAGGTTTGCCTTACCCTCAGAGTCCTGAAGATTAAACTGGTTCCTTATAGAATCCAGGTCTTCCCAAAGAGTCTTTTCAGGTAACAAACCATCCCACTGGACCTGAACTTGTGTCAGTCGTTTACCATGTTTGATGATATTGCTTCTCTGAAGCAAAGCCTTGGGTTGAATCATTGGACCAACTTCATTCGATAACAATGGAAGTGGAGCAAGGGAAGCAGTGGGATCACCATATCAAGGCTTCAAGAGGGAAACATGGAAGACCGGGTGTATGCGCGTCCCGAGAGGTAGTTGTAACTTATATGCAACCTCACCAAGATGTTGAAGGACTTGAAAAGGGCAAAAGAACCTTATGGCCAGTTTCTGATTCCTTCTCATACTAACAAAACTTTGGCGATATGGTTGAAGTTTAACAAAGACCCAATCTCCTTCTTTGAAATTAACTTCGCGCCTGCTTTTATCAGCCAATGCTTTCATCCTCATTTGAGCTTTGAGGAGATTTTTTTTAGTTGAGTCAACACCTAAGTGCGTTGAGTAGCAAAGTAGACACCTCAGGAGGGTCCTTGTTAAATAAGGCAACAAAAAAAGAGGTTCGCATCTGTAAACTGCTTCAAAAGGAGTCATACCCAAGCTATGATGATAGGTTGTGTTATACCAAAGCTCAGCCCAAGGAAGAAGGTCAACTCATCCTTTTGGATTCTCTGCAGTGAAGCTGTAACATCCGGACTTTTTGGATTAATATAAATTATAGTTAAAATAATTAAGTATGAGATTAGAAGAGTAAAAAAATAATATTAAATAATAAAAAATAAAATAAATAAAGTTAAATGAGAAAATGAATTATAGTATAGTTTTTGGAAAAAAAAGTAGATTTATATGTGAAGTCCTAAATAAATAAGAGTTATAGTGTAATTATGTTAAAGCTCAAGGACTAATGGCAAAATTGTATCAAAAATCTCAATCTACTGATCAAATCTTTTGGTTTCTTGAAGCTTCTCCAACCATTCGTAACTCTCTCTCAACCCAAGCAAAGCCCTTGTTTCTCCATCAAAGCTTGTGATTAGTTTCTCGGCGGAGTTGGCGATTGGAGATAATTTAATGGTTTGATTTGCGGTTTCAAATCCAATGGTTTAAATTTGATTCAATTTTGGGCAGGTTTTGATCGAGAGAAATCCTTGAGGTTGTTTGGTTTAAATTACTTGGCAGTTAGTTTGTTTCTTTAGTAAATATTGAATTTGTAGTGCTTTGTTTATTTTTCCTTGAAAGGTTAAGATGATAATGACTTATGGTGTAGTTGGAGAAGGGTTCATATGGTTGTTTTAATAGGTTTGAAACATGGAAGATTTGCAATTGCCGCCAAGAAACTGAAGGTGGACAGATGGAATCCATCGCTCGCAGCACTTTGGCCTCTGCTTAAGGGGGCCCATCGCAAACATTATCGAGTGGGGATGACTTCGAAGATGGCATCGAGGAGACAAACTTAACCGAAGCAGTCCACCAGGACATCCGGTAACCCTTGGGAGGGAGGGGGGGGGGGGGGGGGGGGGAGACATTTGTAGGATTATTTGGTGTTCAAAACACGCAGCGGAAGGCGAAATAATCCAATGGAAGATCTATTTGTATTTAAAATTTATTTAACTTGTTAAAGATCGGATCTAGAACATACCTTGGAAGGGGATTCGCCTTTTTTTTTCTAAAACTCTTCGATAATGCGAAGACCCTATATGTATCCACACCGAGACCAACCTTTGCTATCAACCCTTTGACAAATGGAATCCCCGGACAATTTGAACAATATGTTGTGACTCTCACTTCCCTTGATGGATTGTATCTCTTCTTATTATTTTAACCCATATGCAAGCCTACATATATATATAGGTATTTGCGTGAGGCTTTTGGGTCTCCCAAAACCTTTTGGGTCTCCCAAAATCTTTTGGTTTTCCAAAAACCAAAACCATCAAGCATGCATGACTTTTGGTTTTCCCAAAACCCTTTTGGTCTTCCCAAAATCATAAACCATTTGCATGTGGCTTTTGGGTTTCCCAAACCAAAACCACCTTGAGACCTTTGGCTTCCCTAAACCATCTCATGCAATGATCATTCAATTTGTCCAATAATATTAACTATATTCTCTATACTAGTAAAGAATATATAATAATATTCTATTTGGACTAATTATTTTATTTATTTGATTAATCAAATAATCTAATTTAATTATCAAATAATGAAATAATTAATCCTTTAGCAAAGATTAGAACACTCGTTAGTGTGTGACCCCATAGGTTCAATACTAAGCCGGTAGTAAATAAATTAGTCATACTAATTTACTAATCAAGGTTGGCGTCTAGCAACACGCCTTAACGACCGGATAGCATGAAGTATGCAATTACTCTCAAGAACCCGTTGAAGAATAATGTAATATTTTCCTTCTGTCAATAAAACTCCGGGTCAACCCTAGGATATGGTTGGACTGTCAAATCCCAATAGGTTACCAACTATGTTTCATGTCAATTATAACCGACCAACGAATGACTTAAGAAACTCTTTTCTTCTTCATTCGTTTGCCCTGGCCAAGGTCTTAATTTAGTCGTTATAAATAATGACAACATAGAGCTCAAACTCATTACCAAGAGTTGACAGATTCCATCTTGATCAATCATTAATTCTACAAGTATTTAATCATACCTAATATCCTTTCAACTATCGTCCTAGGGCAATAGGTGTCCAAAATCAAAGTATGATAAATAGCTTGTTAATTACTATGATGATCTTAAATCAAAGGAACTATTATATCTCATTCTTCAAGAGAATATCCTATTGACAGTTTATGATAATATTAACCATTAGAAATTCTCAATTGAGTCAGTTCAATGATCATATCTCCATATGCATCATCTATATATGTGATTTAGTTAGTGAGATCAACTAATCTTTATCTTATAGAGACTATCACACATATATTGATCTAACTGAATCACTAATGTCCTAAGCTTAATGATCCTGTGATCAAGAACAATTTAGATTAAATTGTTTAAGACTTGACTCTCATTATTATGATCTCTATCATAATAACAAGTCTCTAAATTTAATCAAGGACTTCATCATATTAAGCACTTAATATGATGACAAAAGAAAGACAATGCCATATGTTAATCAAACTATATTGTTTGAAATGTGTTCAAATCATTACACAAGAGATTGGGTCTAGGGCATATCAACTATATCCCTAACAACATTTTGGGCAAAGAGCAATCATGTAACTCCTTCGAGGGATTCTTTATTTATCATTCAATAAATGAATGTGGTTTATCCACTTTAATCAAAAAAAAAAAAAAAAAAATAGTGCTTGCATCTTTCAATTCAGCCAAGCTTTTTTTTTATTGTCCTGTTGTTTAAATCCAGCCAAGCTTTTAATGATAATGTTGCATTGTTATTTTTTATTGTCCTGTTGTTATTTTTTTTTTATATAATGTCCCCATGTTCTGTTAAGCCAATAACTATAATTTTAACTTACATTTTAGTACCAAACTTCGAAGTTGTTTACATTGGGATGCATTATATGATTGGGGGTATAGAAGGAATGGTTGGTTTTGTGGACTATTGCTGTGCAGACCAGATGTCAAGACTTGAACTTATAAGCATGGCTAGGGAGTTTAAATTAGAGGTTCAAGGTTGTAGCATTTGGTGGATAGATGTGAGCAGTGCAACTAAGGGTCTGAAGGAAATAAAGTCTGACCTAAATGCTCTGAATATGGCTATTTTAGTAGATTCTAGTAAGGAAGTATATGTTTGCATTAAGATTGCTAGTGGTGTTAGTGATCATGGTGTTGGGCCTAGTGCTAACAGTGATGGTGGTATTGCCATGGGACAAACAAAGAAATTTCGATGAAATAGAAAACTTAGAGGAAGAAGTGCATGAAGAAGATAGTGATTTAGAGGGTATATTACTTGGGAGAGATGGTAAGGGGAAAAAGAATGAAGAAGAGAGTGACCTCCATGATTCTGATTATAGTTTTGGTGATGTTTCAAAAGAAGAAGCAATGGGTACCAGTGAACCACCTAGAGTCAAGGTAGTTGTAGAGGGAGAACCTCCAGGAGTGGCAGATGAAGATGAGAATGAGGAGAGATTATCGCGAGGTTACGAGGAATTAAATTCATGCTCCTCAACAGTGAGGATGATTTGGATCCTAATATACCTAAGTATTGAGAATTTAATGAGGAGGCTGTGACATGAAGAACCCTCAATTTAAGATTGGCATGAAGTTTAGGAGTTTCAATCAATTCAAGGAGGCAGTAAAGAATTATGGGATTAGGAACAGGTATGTCATGAAATTCAGGCCCAACTCTAAAAAGAGATGCAAGGCATTTTGTAAGAAGGGATGCCCTTTCTATCTATGGGCTTCACCTATGGTGAAATATGGGAGCAGAGTGCAGATTAAGTCAGGAAGGTTGGAGCATGAATGTGGAAGGGATCATAACAACAGGCATGTAAGTGCAGATTGGATAGCAAAAAACTACTTAGAACAGTTCAGGGCAGATCTAGCATGGAAGGTAGTTGGTATTGTTCAAGCTGTCAAGGCCAACCAAGAGGTTGATATAAGCAGATTGAAGGCATACAGGGCCAAATGCATTGCACTAAGGTAATCTATACACTCTCTCTTATAGGTGTACAATTAAAATATATGGTAATTTATACAATTGCGATGCTTATCTTGTTTTATCTTTCTATTTGTAACAAGACTCATAGATGGTGATGAGGAGACACAGATGATAAGGCTATATGATTATAGATTGGAGCTCATCAAGACTCATCCTGGCTCAACTATAATGTTTAGATGTGATCAAGGTGTGTTTCAGTGCATGTATGTTTGCCTAACTCCATTGAGAGAGGGTTTCTTGGCAGGGTGCAGGCAGATAGTTTCACTTGATGGATGCTTCTTGAAGGGCTTGTATGGGGGACAGTTGTTGACAGCAGTTGGGATAGATGCTAATGACTGCATCTATCCCGTTGCATGGGCCACTGTAAGCAAGGAGAACAAGGAAAATTGGAAGTGGTTCTTGCAGCTGATAGCAGAGGACTTAAGGATCACAAACAGCCACAATTGGGCATTCATGAGTGATAGACAAAAGGTAATTGCTTGCATCCTGTCATGTTCTGCTTAATTTTTTTTCTTTTAATTCTGTTTACTAACCTTTTTTTTATATTTTGTTTGTCTGTTTTTTTTTCCTTCTGTCCCTTGCCTTTTGTTTGATTCTTTTTTTTTTCTCTTTGTCTTTCCCTATGGTGATGGTGGGTTTAATTATCGATTTAGTCCCTCTACTTTTCTCTCTCTTCCCTTTCCGTCCCTGCTTTTCAGATTGTTCCCTAATAGTCCCTCTATTATTTATAATGGGTAAAGTAAGTCCCTCACCCGAACCGGCGTTAATTTTTCCGTAGTTTAGAGCTGACGTGGCTTTTTTATATTAAAATATTATTAAAAAAATAAAAAATTTACCAAGATAGCTGCCTTCCTTCCCTAATGTCACATCACCTTCATCTCCTACACCAAAGCTACCACCTCCTCCTAACTCCTCCACCCTCACAGTACTCCATCTCTATCTCCAACCTTCATCCTCCGCGACATCTCCTTCACAGCCCGCTCGGCGAGGTCCTCGCCATCGTCAGCGCCGGCAAGTCCACACTCCTCACCATCCTCTCGGCTCTCAGGTCCCCCTCGTCCGGCAACCTCCTTCTCAACTCTTCCCGTCTCCGTCCCTCCCTCTTCCGTTGCATCTCCTCCCACGTCCCCCAACACGACCTCTCCCTCCCCTCCTCACCATCTCCGAGACCTTCATCTTCTCCGCCTCCCTCCTCCTCCCCTCCCCACCGCCGCCTCCGACATCCTCTCCTCTCTTCGCCTCTCCCCCATCTCCCACTTCCTCCTCTCTCCGAGCCATTTGGTGCCGCATGGCTCTCCAGTGGACCTGATCACTAACTATCACCAACCCAAGCATGCATGCATGCCCAACCCTTCCCTAGAATCACAAAAATAATTAAACCAGTGAAAGCCACCAATGTTTCATGTTTGTGTGTAGAGAGAGAAGAATCCAATCAGCCTCAGCTACACTTTCTATGCAACACCAACAAAACATTAAAAAGGAAAAAAGAATCTCCAAACAAGCACCCCCACATCATCTCCTCTCCTACATCTTTCTTTTCACATTATACATTCAAACTAAATCATCATCTTCTCTCTCTTTCTCTCTCTCTCTCTCTCTCTAAAATGCATGATCTTAACCATTCATGATATATGCAAGTATATATACTAAATAGATCAAGTAATTGAGTACTAATTATAAGAGCCATTGGAGTAGTGTTGAGGAATAATCCCAGTGCTATTATTAGCAGCAACAGTACTAGTAACAACCATTGGAGTAGTAAGACTGGAGGCTATTAGAAAACCACCACCACCACCATTATTAGAGCTCACAGTACTACTCCCCATGAGAGCTTGCAAAGACCACTGTAGTGAGTGGCAGATGAACGCCGCCTCTGGTAGAGATCTTGAAGCTGGTCATTACTATTAAATAAGACTTGGTTCACTTGTTGTTGTTTATGCGCCTGAAACGAGAACTGATTCCTCAGTGGACTTGGAGTACTGATGCAAAGCTGGTTAAGAGGGTATGTGGTCAAGGATGAAGACACTGTTATTAGGGTTAGGAGGTGGTGGTTCTGAGTAGAGCTAAGAGATGGGGAGAAAAAGGTGAGGACCAGAGGAGAGGGTTATTGGTGTCATGGACGTCGAGGGTGGACGTGGGTTTGGGTTTGTGATGGCGGACTTGACGGCGGCGGAGGTGGAGGAGAGGGAGGGTTTGGTTTTTCGGCAGCCACCGCCGATGGGGACGTTGCAGAGAGCGCCACCTTTTGTCCAGTAACGGCGACATGTCTTGTAGAAGTAGTGGGGTTGAGTGAGGTTCTAGTTGTTCTCTACATTGCTCCGCCTCTGTTTACTTAGTTGGTCTTTGCGCGCCTCACCTGGGAGGCATTCTCATGTTTCGTTCTCATCGTATGGGCGGTGGTGTGACGATGATACATGGAGCTGCAGATGTTAGGGAGAAACATGGAGCTGCAGTATATAATCCTTGCTTCGTGGGGTGGAGGAATCCGGCGTGGGAGTCGAAGGCTTTGTTTATTAGAAAGTAAGAGGAGCCACCCGCCGTCGGGGTCGTCGATAGAGGAATCCGCGGACTCGAGCACAAAAGATGGTCATTATCCGCGTGCGTGGACGACTTTTTCTATCCTGTGACACCATGCAAACCTTGATAAATTTTTTATTTTTTTAATAATATTTTAATATAAAAAAAGCCACGTCAGCTCTAAACTACGGAAAAACTAACGCCATTTAGGGTGAGGGACTTACTTTACCCATTATAAATAGTAGAGGGACTATAAAGGGACAATCTGAAAAGCAGGGACGGAAAGGGAAGAGAGAGAAAAGTAGAGGGACTAAATCGATAATTAAACCGGTGATGGTGTGTCCACTAAATGACCAACTTAGGGATTAATCCCTGCAATAGAGGAATTATTTCCCCACAGTGAGCATAGGTACTGTGTTAGGCACATCCACACAAATTTTAGAAACAATTTTAGAGGGAAAGCAATCAAGGACCAATTGTGGAGTTGTGCCAGAGCAACCTACCTACCTGCATATGAAAAAGCCATGGACATATTGAATGGGATGTCTACAGGTGTATGTGATTACATGAAAAATATAGATCCCCATCATTGGAGTAGGGCACATTTTCAAACAAAATTTAAGTGTGACATACTTCTAAATAATTTGTGTGAATGGTTCAACAGCCACATTCTTGAAGCAAGGATCAAGGGGATAGTCATCATGAATGAGATGATTAGAACAAAATTAATGATTAGGATACAAAAAAGAAGGGATGCCATGAAAAATTGCACAGCCATTCACTGCCCTAGAATACTTAAAAAGCTAGAGAAGTAGAAGCAATTAAGCTGGTTTTATAATACAACATGGTCAGGGGGGACCAGTATCAGGTTTTAGGGCCTGATGGGCAGTTTGTGGTTGACAAGGATGTAGGAAATTGCTCCTGTAGGAGATGGCAGTTGACTGGAATTCCATGCAGCCATGCCATTTCTGTTATTTACTATAACAAAGCCAAGCCTGAAAATTATATAGATGATTGCTATAAAGTCAGCACCTTTTTAAAGACATATAGACACACATTAAAGCCCACATATGACAAGGATTCTTGGCCTAAGAGTCATCAAGGGCCCATGATCCCTCCTGATCCAGTGAACAGAACAAGAGGTAGAAAGACCTTGCTTAGGAGAAGGGAGCTGGGTGAGGAAACCAGAGGCTTCACCAAAGGGAAAGTCAGCAAGAAAGGTGTTACTATGAAGTGCAGCATCTGTGGCACTGCAGGTCATAACAAAAGATATCATGGACATCAGGTAAATATGTGCTACTCAATGCTAATTTATGTTCTTTTTGTTTGTCATACAATTAATTAAATATGTATGTCAGGGAAATGCAAGTGGGCAGCAACATAGGGACCCAAGTGGAGTAGGGCAGGATAATCCCATGGATACAATTGACTCGCAGGTTTTGCAGGAACATTTTGCAATGGTCAGTTAAATAGTTGGTATTTTTAAATGGTATTTATTTCAAACTGATGTGAGGCTCACCTATGTTCTATCTTATTTAATAGGTTGACTTTTTAAATAGAGCCAACCAAGATGAGGCACCCACATCACAAACACAGACCCCTCAAGGTCCCAGGTCATAGGTGTGTTGCTAACCTAAAATTCTACATCAGGATATCACCTGATTTAATATGTATCAGTATCTTACCTTCCCATGAAATTGGGTACTAGCCTAAATTTCTGTTAACATTATAGGTAATTGATGCACCTCAGCAAACCATTCACATGAAGACACAACCTGCAGTCAAGGCTAACATGAGGAAGAAAAAATTAAATGTATGGAGAGACAAAGGCACAAGTAGAAAGGCTGCAAAAACTGATGCTCATGTGAACCAGCCTGTTAAGGAGACAGCAAATAGGTCTTTTGATCCTAATTAATGTGTGATGGATTATATGTAATTAGAATGAAGGTGTAGAATTTTATTTTGTGAGCTTTACATTTTTATTTTGTGTCATGGAAGTAAATAGTTACATTACAAGTTATGAATGAAAGTGCAGTTATTTTGTTTGTTGGCTTTCTCCCAATTAATTTATGTTCTTTTTTAGTTTTTGTTTTTTTTGTTGTTGTCAGTACTTTCATTTACACTTATTGTTACATTGTTGTCATAATTAAACACCAGATACAAAATGTTGAGCATCTATGGTTTTAGCATTCTATTAATTGTATAGGTAACTAAATGAATTAAGTAAACATCATATACTGCAGCAATTCTGCAACTGCTTTTGTGGCCCCTTCAATTGAATTAATTGTTAAATTAATTAATCAAATACCTTCAATTTAATTAATTGTTCAATTAATTAATCAATTCATTAATCAAACACCTTCAATTTAATTAACTTGTTCAATTAATTAATCAATTCATTAGTCAAACACCTTCAATTTAATTAACTTGTTCAAACAATTAATCACACACCTTCAATTTAATTAATTGTTCAATGAATTAATGAAACACCATCACTTAAATTGCTTCTAAACCAAACAAGAAAATCTGCATTTTACTGCACTTGAACCCATTCAATTTAATCTAAGCATAAAAATTGCACACCTTCAATACAATGTAATTAATTCATCTCAATACTCTTGAAAGAGGAAAAATACAAAAAAAAGGTCTCCTCTCAAACACAGGGGTCTCCTTTCAAACATAATTCTTCAGCTTCTAGCCCTAATGCACTTGAACACCTTCAATTTAATCAAAATAATGGAACACCTTCATTTTCAGCTTCAAACCCTAATTAACTTTAGCATCAACCATAAATGAATCTACAGTCCCTTCCCGCAAATGCTTCGTCCCCTCCCAAAGAGATTGGAGATGCCAAATGCGTCGCTGCCTCTCTAGATTAGAATGGATGAAGTTAGGGCATCGGTCGGGAGTGAGAAAGAAAGAAAGGGGAAGGGGTGTGTAATTGAAAAGGAGAAGCTGACATGGCTTTTGGATAGTATAATATATCCAGTCAGCATCTCCGGCGGCCACGTAAGCATCTTAATCAAATTGGGGATCGTAATTCACATCGGTGACCTGTCGGTGAAACGAAATCAAAGTTAAGTGACCTTTTTGATACAAATTTAAGTTTGGTGACCGATTTGATAATTAGTCAAAGTTGGGTGACCCACAGAAAAATTTACCCGAGAATAATTGTTCTATCTATACTAACTTAGGCATATTATTGTTTGGACAATGTTTCAAGGGAAGAGCTGATGAGAACTTTAACGTATTTGAACCCCCATAAGGTAAGTTGAAGTTATGTCAAGCTAGTGACGTTAAAACAAGCGCTTCTTGGGAGGCAACCCAAGTTCTTGAAAATTTTCTTTTAATTAACTAGATTGTGTGTTTTGAATAAATTGATGATATGTCCCATTTCCATATTCACATCGTCTTGTCTCATCATGCTGGATGTTCTCAATTTGTAGCCTTGGATTAATAATTCTTGTTTGGTAGCGCAAGGAGGTCATGAATAGCCTTCAGGGTTGGTTGTATAATCCAAACCCAGATGTATACTTGGGACCATACGGTCTGATATACCGACCTATGGTCCAGCCAGAGAAATAGACGGGGTAATATATGGCCAGTATAGGTGCCTGTATGGGGTCATAAATACATCATTTGAAATCCCCAGATCCATATGGCCCATACACTAAGCAGTATGGTCGCTAGGTATGATTTATACGTGATTTCATACTACCGTTTGTCAGACCGTATGCCCCAATTTCCCTTCCATGGCCTGTGTATAGTCTTCCATACGGCCCGGCCCGTATACGAGCCCATATGGTGTCGGACAGTTACAAAAGTTAGGGTGTTATACATCGCGCCCTTTCATCTCTTTAAAACCCTAACGCTGAGCCCTCTTCTCCTCCACTTCCATCCGGGCATCCCCCACACCGGCGTGACCTCTTTCCTTGCATTTGTGCTTCCCTCATCCCTAGGTATGTGCGTATTTGTTTGATTTGTCAACGAAATCCCTCTTTTTCATGTTTAGAGAAACCTAGGGCTTGTTGTGGATGGCTTGTATGATGAATGTGTGCATTTTGCACCGAATATAGGCCGCAATACTATGATTAGAGGGATATATAGAGTTTAGGATGAGAAAGAGATATGTTTGGGCCAAGAACACGCCATGCATATCGGCGACCACCTTGTGACCCGGCAGCGTCACGACCAACATGAAATCCTGTCGGGCTCACAGACGGGGTCATACAGCCTGCTCTACAGCTCGTACGAGGGTCCATATGGAGCCATTCATGAGCCACAATGCATGTTTTCATTCTATTTCCTGATATTTTTAAATGCACTAACATTCTCTTCAATTGTTTTGTAGACATGCCTAAGAAGAAGACCGCCTTTGCGTCCAAAAGGTGCAGAACATGAGAGGGTTTATCCTCTAGCGGTCCCCTGTTCATAGATGAGGGTTTCCTCCGCCAGTACACACGCCTCGCCGCCCAACCCTTCGGACGCACATGCATTATTGACTGGGGGGTCCTTAATTAGCTTGGGATCGCCGACTGCAAATGAGAGTTGATCTCTTTTGGTCGTTGGGACAAGGTGTTCTCCCTCAACCATGATAAGAATTGGGCTAGGACTAACAAAGGGAGCCAAGATCCACTTCAAGTCACAATTGGGCCAGTCACACGGGCTCAGGCTAAGAGATTAATAAAAGAGGCTCTTGGGGGATTAATTCAAGACGTTCAACATAAAGAGGAGTGCAAGCTCACCATCAATGAAGAACCAAAGTTGGTCCACCTCATTAAAGCACTCACTAATTAGACTTAAAGGGAGTTAGGCTTTCAAGGCATCTCATACTAGTTATTAGCCTTGGAAATATAGAGGGTTTAATTTTGCATGCATGCTTTGTTGGAAAGGGAAAAAGCTTAATTACCCATGCATGATGTGCTGGAAATGGAGACATTTAATAAGTCTCTTAGAGTTACGAGAGAGTTTAATGCTGAATTTCAAATTCTCTTGTATTAGCCAATATATATTGGTTAAACTATGTAATTGGGAGTTAGTTTTGAATGAAATAGTGAGAGAAATTATCTTTTGTTCTTCGTAGAACTATCGAACTTATCAGGTTTGTACTGTAGCGTTCACCCCGATATATTAAACGGTTTTCCATCCCCGTTTGTGGAGTCTTCACTATACCAAGGTTCTTGCTTCTTATAAGCAATGGGTCGCGGTTTCCACCCTAAATCTGATTATAGAATGATCGAAGGGACTAACTTGTTACGGGTTTCGTCAGGACTTGGCGGGGTTCGTATCAGTTGGATCAAGGCCAACAAAGGGCGATAAAGCTTGTTTTTGAACCTGGGGATTGGGTTTGGTTGCACTTGAGAAAGGAAAGATTTCCCGAACAGCAGCTGTCCAAGCTCCTTCCATGAGGAGACAACCCATTTCAAGTTCTTCAGCGCATCAATGATAATGCATACAAGCTGGATTTACCATGTGAGTATAATGTTAGTGCTACATTTAATATTTCTGATCTATCCCCTTTTGATATAGACGATGATTTGAGGGCAAATCCTATTTAAGAGGAGGGGAATGATAGGAACGGGGGTAGAACTAACAAAAGGAGCCAAGATCCACTTCAAGTCAAAATTGGACCAGTCACACGGTCTCGGGATAAGAGATTAAAAAGAGGCTCTTGAGGGATTAATTCAAGAGGTTCAGCATAAAGAAGAGTGCAAGCTCACCATCAATGAAGAACCAAAGTTGGTCCACCATATTAAAGCACTCACTAATTAGACTTAAAAGGAGTTGGGCTTTCAAGGCATCTCATACTAGATATTAGCCTTGGAAATATAGAGGGTTTAATTTTGCATGCATGCTTTGTTGTAAAGGGAAAAAGCTTAATTACGTATGCATGATGTGTTGGAAATGGAGACATTTAATAAGTCTCTTAGAGTTAGGAGAAAGTTTAATGCTGAATTTCAAATTCTCTTGTATTAGCCAATATATATTGGCTAAACTATGTAATTGGGAGTTAGTTTTGGTGAAATAGTGAGAGAAATTCTCTTTGGTTCTTCATAGAACTATTGAACTTATCAAGTTTGTACTTTGTGGCGTTCACCCAACTTATCAAATGGTTTTCCATCCACATTTTACGGTGTCTTCACTATACCAAGGTTCTTGCTTCTTCATAAGCAACGGGTCAAGGTTTTTACCCAAAATCTAATTATAGAAAGATCGAGGGACTAATCTTGTTATGGGTTTCATCAGGACTTGGCCGGGTTCGTATCAAACCATGAGGTATTTAGGGAGCCTACATTGGAGGTGCTGAGTATCTTCGAGGCCGACAGGAGCGTCGTGTCGGAGTAGAGCCTCACTGCCATCTTATTCCAGCTCTACGAGGAGCGGCGGACTATGAGTTACACACATTTCGCCATCTACATGGGTTTTATGATCGCAAGTTTATCTTGATCCTTGAGTACAACAAGCTCCTTACCGCCTTCCCGAGCACACCATCTCCTTCACTTTTGGTATTGGTTGCATTTCGGTAGTGCTATGGCATCAACACATCTGACCCGGGCGGGGTAGCGATTAACCCGCGGGCTAGCCGGATCCAAAGGGGGATCGCAAGGAAGACTACAAAGAGAAAGATAAACAAAGAGAAATCTTTGAAAATCCAAAAGTAAAATTATTATTTAGAATTCAATAATAAAAAACTAACCCACAAGCCGGGTTAAATAGCCTCAAATATTAACCTAGAAACCTTATCATCTAATCTAAATTTACTAAAATTGACAAATTATTATTTAAAACTAAACTTATCCAAATTTAAAACTCTAAACAAATCGGATGCTCATAAAAATCCGAGATCAAATTGGATTCAAATCCTATCCTAATTTGGCATATGAAATATTACCAAAAATAGAAAAAAGACCGAAAACCCTAATTTGGCAGATCAAATATTTCTAAAAATAGAAAAAAATAACTAAAATTCTCTCTAATATGGTGCCCCATGTCGTGCGTGCCACAAAGAGCTTTCCGAATCGGGGTTGAACGCCCGATTCTGATATCGGTAGCCAAAGTTATGGCCAAAATACCGAACCACACTCAAAACCGACCCAATCTTGGAATTGACTCAATAACTTCTCGTCTTTACGTTGACCCGCCAACCCGACACTAACATTTGACTCGAGCCTCCTATATCAACATCTCTTAGGAGGATCCGAGCTAGATGATGCGATTTAGTTATTTGGACCGTTTTCGATGCCAAATTTCAATGTTTTCCCTTCAAAACTTTAGTTTTATATATTTTACCACTTTTGGTAATAATAAGTTTGTTAAATCATGATAGGATTTGAATCCGATTTTATCTAGGATTGCAGATAACTATTTAGTTTGTTTTAAATTTTAAGTTTGGATAAGTATTTGCTAGTTTTGGCTATTTAACCCGGCTTATGGGTTAGTTTTCAGCAAGCCTTGATTTTATGAAATTGTTTTGAATTTGAAAGATGTTTCTCTTGTGTGGATGGCTTCTCGCGTTCTTCCTTGTGATCTTTAGGTTACGGCTAGCCCACGGGATATTCGCGCTATCCTGCCCGGCGTCACTCTCACAACATAGAGACACTAATACAACATTAAAAACATCCCCAATAGACTCATAACACTAAACCAATCAAACAAACATATAAATATGCATCAATGTTAATTCATAATCCAAGGGTTCATCATACACAAGTATCTACAAAATTAGTTCCCCATTAAAGGAGAACAACAATCCATTACAAAGAGAATACAACTAAATAAAACCATAATGGGAGATGTTGTTACATACACCGTTGGCGACTTCTAGTGACTTGCTCTTCAACTCGGCTTCCTTCTCTCTCCAAGGTTGTTAGTATCCATATATGCCTCCTTGTACAAAAGTATAATCATCGGCTGACTTGAAAACATCGCTCATTTTATCTCACTTACCTTGGCATAAAAATTATTTTGTCTTCCTTCGAATTTTCTCTCAATAGCCGAACCTTTCTTTTCTTTTCCTTTGTCATTTTTCACGACTTCTCTCTGATTTTCACTTTGTTCCTTTCTTTTACTTGCTTTCTTTTTTTCACTCTCTTTTTGCATTCTCACTTGATCATTGCAAACCTTTTTTGGTGTCATTGGAACAAGAGTGATTGGCCTTTCATTGAACACATAGGAGTACTTGTTCATGTAGCCATCGTGCTTTACACACCTATCAAATTGCCAAGGTCTTCCAAGCAACAAGTGTCCAGCTTGCATAAGTTCAACATCACACAACACCTCATCTTCATATTTACCGATTTGGAAGGAAACTAGTACTTTCTTGTTTACTTTCACTATTTAGCCATTGCAGCTTGTATGGTCGTGGGTGCTTGAGCATTGACAACCCCAATTTCTCAACTAAAGTCGTGCTAGCAACATTTGTGAACCTTTTGTTTACCCTAAAAATAAAAAAATAAAAAAAGGGGGATATATAAAATATATTTATAAGCCTTGAAAATACAAAATGTCTCAAGGGCCAATATCAAATATTTCATATAAATATTATGATGAAATATATATATTGAAATAGATAGCCCGAGAACATATATCTCGAGGCAATCTCAAAATTCCAAGATAGCCCGAGAACAAATCTCGAAGCAGTCTCAAATTCCAAGATAGCCCGAGAACACATATCTCGAGGCAATCACAAACCCCAAGATAGCCTGAGAACAAATCTCGAGACAATCTCAAATTCCAAGATGACCCGAGAATACATATCTCGAGGCAATCTAAAAAAAATATACAAATCCTAAGATAATCTATGAGCACAGGTCCCGAGGCAAATCCAAGGCAATAAAAACATAATTCTCTCAAAAATAAAAAATAAAAAAAATAAAAAAAATCAATCATCAATCAAATCAAAATCAAATTTGAATGAATAAATAATAAAAAAAATCAATCAAATCAAAATTCAAAAAAAAATCCAATCGAATCAAATCAAAACTTAAATTTTGATTTATCTAAATTTAAAGAATAAATCAAATCAAAATTTAAACTATAATTTATCATGTGAGGAGGTTCTATAAATAGATAGGGACTACAAGAAAAAAAAGGATAGAGGACGAGATCCGCTCCAGGTTCTCCCCTCGGTGAAGCAAGAAGCTGTGCGGTGGTCGGTCGAACAAGCGGATATGGGCCTGTCTTTGATGGCTTTGCCGAAGGATACAGGCTCGGGTCCGTCGATCGACCGCCGAAGATGAATCCCCCTTATCTCCTATGTTTCATCAATGAGCCATGTCTTCTCCGGCTTCCTTGTGGAGGCCGTCGCGGCCAACCCTCACTAAGCTTCTGGCTCCCTTGTGGATGTCGTTGACTGCATTGCCGCTGTTGCCGCCACAAAAAAAAGGGATTAAAAAGTAATAAAAAAAAAGAAAAAAATCAGAAAAGTAGGAGGTCAAACAAGAAAAGGGTATGACTTTCTTTCTTCTCTCTAGGGCATACTAAAAAGAAAAGGAGGGCTCCTTCGTCACCTCCACCCAGCCGCCGGATCAGCTTCGCCTGGCCGCATCATGGCAGCCACCCGGCCCGACCTCTGGCGTCCCAGCCTTGAAGCGCACACCCTCAAGCGCTGCGCATCCCAGCCGCATGCCCCTCTGCGCATGGCCGCCAAGACTGCCAAGCGGCTAGCGTCCCAGCGCCCCACCCCCTCCCGTGCATCCCCTGCGCCCCATCGCGCCTGAAGCTCCCAAATCTCCGCAGGCCTGCCAGTCCACCTCCTGCTGCCCAGATCCACTACCTGCAGGCCAGCCTCCGCCCAACTTCTCAGCCGTGAGCAGCGCATAGCGCTGCCCGGCTCCATGTCATCAAGCTTCCTACTGCTGCCCGTCGCTGTTAGAGGATAAGCACAGGCCATATAATGGCCTCCCTGCTGCTCGCCGTCACCAGAAAAGCAAGGGCTATATAATAGCCCCTCTGCTGCTATCATCAACAAAGAAGAAAAGCAAGGGTTATATAATAGCCCCTCTGCTGCTAACATCAACAAAGAAGAAAAGCAAGGGCTATATAATAGCCCCTCTGCTGCTATCATCAACAAAGAAGGAAAGCAAAGGCTATATAATAGCCCCTCTGCTGCTAACTGAGGAAGATGCTCTTTGTACTCTTGACATCTGGATCTTTGAATAATGGATCTTTGAATTCAAGACTTCGGATCTTTGCCCCAAGATTGGATCTTTGAATAATGGATGTTGAATTCAAGATGTGGACCTTTGCCCAAAAGGCGGATGATGAATAATGGATCTTTGAATTCAAGATGAGGATGCTGAATTCAAGATATGGATGCTGCCCCAAGACTGGAATGGACACTGTCTCCAAGAAGGGATGTTGCCGAAGACATAGAAGAAATAGAATACTTGATACTGAAGCCAGAAGGCTTGAAAATTATAATTTTATATGTATGAATTGATGGATGATGGATTTGTGAATGTTTGTATGAAAGGTCAAAATCCTGAAATACAAGGGAGGCTCTGTCCAATTCGCGCCAAATTGGAAGCATAATTTGGTTGTTTTACTTGGTTGGGGTGCATGGTCGGCTACCGCTTGAAACTCTTTATTCTTTGAATCTTTTTGAAGCAGTCGTTGCCGCCTTGTTGACGTGCCATTTGTGCTGATGCTTGGAGCTGCCAATTAACGTTGTTTGGAGCTGTTGCCACTGCTACTGCTGAAAATTTCTGAAAATGGTTGCTGAAAACGGCTTCTGAAAATTGCTGAAAACTGTTGTAGATTGCTGCAGAAATTGCTGCTGAAGGCTAACTTTGTCACCAAGAGGAAGGCTGCGGATCTTTGCCGGATTTCTTTAGTAAACTCTTGAGAAAATTAGCCATAGCGTCCATTCAAACGCCAATAACTTTTTATAGGAAGCTCAAATCGAGTCAAAATTTGCGGCGTTGGAAACTTGACTTTCAGATTTTTCCAACCATGTATGGTACAACTCCTATCAGCTGCCCAGTTGGTACAGCTTTGATGGAGGGGAAGCCAAGTTTCTGCAGTTTTGTAGGTTTGACCACCCTTCATTCAAACGGCAATATCTTTTGATAGGAAACTCTGATTGAAACGAAATTCCGGCATTGGAAACTAGATTTCTAGAGCTTTCCAACCATGTATGGTGCATCTCTTACCAACAACCCAATGTATAGCAGATTTCAATGGAAGAAGAGACTAGTTCATGCGATTCAACTAGCTCGACATCCCTTCGTTCAAGCGCTGATAGCCTGTGCTAGAAAACTCCGATAGAGATGAACTTTGCGGCATCGGAAACTAGACATCAGAAGCTTTCTACCCATATACAGTGTGGCTCATGTTGATGGCCTATGTAGTACAGTTTCCTGCTACAAGGCGGGGAAGAGCGCTATTGGTAACCATGACGCGATATATATCCTACGACGATATTGAAATTCAAAGGGCGGCGGCGAGGCATACAAGGCAGCGGCGTCACTTAAATAAATGAATGAATAAATAAAATACATATATATATATCCTATGATATGTAATAAAATTCATGTTATGCAAACAAATGAAGTATTTTTGTCTCTACTTGTTCTTTTGCCCTTGATCGGAGGTTCCCTCAATCTTATTCGGGGTAATTAATAATAGAGGCTTGCCTCTATTAGGAATTGAAGAACCCACAAACAAACAAATATGACATTTGTGCTTGATATATAAATGCAGTGTCTTCACGATGCGGTAGCATATTTTCGATCCCACAAATTCTGGCACGCCCGGTGGGACCTATTCCTCCTCCCATGTTTGAGGCAAAAGTACAAGTAAGAGGCTTATGAACTTTGCAAGAGGCAACTACACACAAGACCTCTTCTGCAATTGGAAGTTCGACATCTATAGAAGTCCTAAGCAGTGTCACACCTTCCACACATGGGGCGTCAGCCTAATATGCCTTCCTTGGTCAGATATGAAGATCCAATGGTTAGGCGTCAAGGACTTTCATCTTGTAGAGGTTACCCCAGCCCAGCCTGAGAGAGTAATTTCTGCAGACGAAGATGATGAGCACACCTTCAGCCCAGCCTGCGAGGGTAATTTCTGCAGATGGAGATGATGAACACACCTTCAGCCCAGCCTGAGAAGGTAATTTCTGCAGATAAAGATGATGAGCACACCTTCAGCTCAGCCTGAGAAGGTAATTTCTGCAGACAAAGATGATGAGTACACATCCAGCCCAGCCTGAGCGAGTAATTTCTGCAGACAAAGACGATGAGTGCACTTTCAAAAAGTTGCTAGAGGATACAAAAAAAAAAAAATCAAAAAAATCAAAAAAATCAAAAAAATCAAAAAAAAAAAAATCAAAAAAAATCAAAAAAAAGAAAGAGAAAGAAATATTATATGAAGTCCGCCTATTGAGAGATGCAAGTTCCTTATCAGGAGTTGAATTTTGTCTTCTTTCAAGGCTGTAAAAATATTCAAATGTGTTCTTTAACACCCTTTTTTGTTAGTGGAGAAGAACTAAACTATTGCGAAGTCATGACCTCGACCCAATGCATATAAGAATGATCGACCTCCAACATGTCACCGTAACATGAGTCTCTTCATAAAAGACCCTACATGACATCGAGGAAGTTGCTCCAGATAAGATGACACCAAGTCAACTCTATCAGTATGGTTATTGAAGCCAGAGGTAGCCTACCACTTGCACCATTCATAAGATCCTGGGGGCATACGAGAGGAAGGATCAGGTGACGTGCTGCACAGGGGGCAAACAACGGGAGTTGATCATCAACAACAAAATGTCCCTAAAAGGAAGGATAGTGATCGAGGATGAATCCATTTTCCTTCCAACCCAAAATCCTCTTTAAAGGATGCACAAATTTATGTCACCTAGATGGTCACGGAGGTTGGGTTGACAAGATCCTGCATAAACTGTGATAGAGTCCTGAAATGACATATGAAAAGAAAGATCAAGTCAGGTGCCACACGGGGGGCAAGGAACAGGAGCTGATCTTCAACAACAAAATGTTCCTAAAAGGAAGGATAGTGATCGAGGATGAATCCATTTTCCTTCCAACCCAAAATCCTCTTTAAAGCATTTAAAAAAAAGGAGGGATGCATAAATTCATATCATCTGGATGGCCATTGAGGCCCGAGAAGGCCCATCACACGCACCATTCACAAGATCAAAGAGTCCTAAAAGGGCATAAGAGAGGAAGGATCAAGCTACATGTCAACCAGGAGCAACGAATGTGGGTCGACCTTCACCAACAAAATGTTTCTCACAAGAATGATATACCTCAAATACAACAACAGTTAGTTGGCTTAATGGCATATCAACTTGAATTCATACAAAGGTTGAGTAATCCTGTCCCTCGACATAAATGAAAGTTCAAGCTAATGAAACAAAGAAGAACCTCAAGTGCTGCTATCCTTGAGCAGTTGATAACTATGTTCCGGCAAGTGACACACAGGTGATCATAAAACGCTCATCTAGAGGTAATTGATAAAAATACAAATCACAAGCCAAGAAGTGTGCATCCCAATGCAGTGAAGCACACATCTTATAGCAGCAGCACAGATCTCAAGGTGATAACAAAACGCTCATCTCGAGGCAGGTGATGAAAATTATAAACCCAAGCGAGGAGGTGTGCATCCTGATGCAGTGAAGCACACATCTCGAAGCAGTACAAATCCCGAGGTATTGATGAAACACTCATCTCGAGATAGCTGATGAAATATAGATCTCAAAATGATGAAGTGTGCATCATGAGACAATGAAGCACACATCTCAAAGCAGCACAACTCTCGAGGCGATGATGGAGCACATCTCTCGAGACAGCTGATGAAACACGAATATCAAAGCAGCGAGAAATCTCAAGACACGATGAAAGATGTATCTCGGGATGGTAATAATTCCAAAGCATTGAAATATATATCCCAAAGTAATTAAAAATAATATAAATACAAATTTTGAAATGATGAAGTGTGCATCCTGAGGCAGCGACGCACACATCTCAAGGCCTTGATGGAACACACATCTCAAGGCAATTAAAAACAAATATAAGTCTCCAAGCGATGAAGTCTGCATCCAAGGTAGTGAAGCACACATCTCGAAACATCACAAATCTCGAGGGGGCAACGGAGCACGCATCTCGAGGTAGATGATGAAATATAAATGTCACAATGGCGCAAATCTTGAGGCATGGCGAAACACACATCTCAAGATAGCCGATGAAAATATAGATCTCAAAACATCACAAATCTCGAGGGGGTAATCAAGCACGCATCTCGAGGTGGATGATGAAATACAAATATCAAAATGGCGCAAATCTTGAGGCATGGTGAAGCACACATCTCAAGATAGCCGATGAAAATATAAATCTCAAAACATCACAAATCTAGAGGGGGCAATCAAGCACGCATCTTGAGGTAGCTGATGAAATACAAATACCAAAATGGCGCAAATCTTGAGGCATGACGAAGCACACATCTCGAGATAGCCGATGCAAATATAAATTCCAAGATGGCGCGAACCTTGAAGCATGGTAAAGCATACATCTCAAGGCAGCCAATGAAATATAAATCATGAAACATCACAAATCTTGAGGGGGCAATAGAGCACACATCTCGGGTAGCTGATGAAATGCAAATATTGAAACAGCCATGGATTTCGAGGCGATGATGAAGCATGAATCTCAAAATGGCTAATAAAAATATAAATTCATAAATTCCAAAATGGCACGAATCTTGAGGTATGATGAAACACACATCTCCAGATGGCCGATGAAAATATAAATCCTGAAATGACGCAAGTCTTGAAGCAACAATGGAGCATGCATCTCAAGACGGTCAATGAAAATACAAATCTTGAAGCAACCACAAATCTCGAGGCACCGATGTAGCACGCATCTTGAGGTGGTTATAATTCCCAAAGCAAAATATATTTCCCCAAAACCAATTACAAATCCAATGATGAAGTATGCATCCCGATGCAGTGAAGCACACATCTCAAAGCATCATAAATCTTGCGGTGATGATGGAACACACGTCCCGAGACAGTCGATGAAATACAAATCCCAAGTCAATAAAGTGTGCAACCCCGCAATAGCGAAGCACACCTTGGAGCAGCACCAATCTCGAGGGGTGGTAGAGCACATATCCCGAGACAACTGATGAAATACAAACCCCAAATTGATGAAGTGTGCATCCCGATGTAGTGAAGCACACATCTCAAAACATCACAAATCTCGAGGGGGCATGGAGCACGCATCTCGAGGTAGATAATGAAATACAAATATTAAAACAACCATAAATAATCCGAGACAACGATGGAGAACGGACCTCATGATGGCTAATGGAAATACAAATCCAAAACAGCTACAAATCTCGAAGCGGCGATCTAGCATGCACTTCGAGGTGGCAACAAATCCTAGGAGCATTGAAGTGTGCATCCTAAGGAAGTGAAGCACAAATCTTGAAGCATCACAAATCTCAAGGGGGCAATGGAGAGCTCGCATCTCGAGATAGATGATGAAATACAAATATCAAATCGGTCATGAATTTCGAGGTAGCGCAGGTCTCGAGACGGCTAATAAAGATATAAATCTCAAAATGATGCAAATCTTGAGGCGGTGAAAGCACAAGATGGCCGATGATAAATCCCAGATCAACACAAACCTCAAAGAAGCGATAGGACATGCATCTTGAGGTAACTGGAAATACAAATCCAAATGGTTTCAAATCTCAAGGAGGCCATCAAGCATGCACTTCGAGGCGGCAACAAATCCTAGAAATCTTGAAACGATGAAGTGTGTACCCCGAAGTGGTAAATCACATCTCGAATTAGTACAAATCTCGAGGTGTTGATATCGTACATATCTCGGGGTAAATGATAAAATACAAATATCGAATCAGTCATGAATTTCGAGATAGCAATAGAGCACAGGTCTCAAGACGGCTAATGATGCAAATATTGAGGCAACCAAGCACACATCACAATTCGTAAGGTGATCGAGACACAAATCCTGATGCTTCCTGAGAGTACAAAATCCAAGATGGCTAAAGGATACAAATTTTGAGGTGGCTTTCCAAAGCGCATTCGACACCACTTCAAGAGCTAATGAAAAAGTTGAATAGAACCAGTCCAAAAGTGTTATCCGATCATAGAAGCTGAAAGCCAAAAATGAAAGAAGACATCAAAGCTTATTTCTTCATACTACACATAACAACATGGAGCTCCATAAACCTGTTAAACGGCTGGGGCCAAGCTACGATGAATATGAAATCAAAAGAAAATGGGATATGACACATATAAAAGGAAAAATATTTTCTGAAAATATATATAAAAATGGAAATTCTTTACTTGGGTTCTCAACCACTCATGTGATAAGATCCCCAAGGAAATTTGAAATCTTAAACCTATACCCGCTATCAATGAGGTAAGGTATAATATGACTCTTGAAATTTCACATGCTTCCGATACGGAACCGAGATTTCAAAGGGGAAATATGGAGTATCAAACCTGTATCCTTCATTAATGAGGTCAGGTAAAATATGACGCTCCTAAAAAACGATGAAATCTTCATTTAGGTTCTCAAACATATAATGAGATCACCAGATATATGAAATGTCAAACTTGGGTTCTCAAACATATAATGAGATCACCAAGATATATGAAATGTCAAACTTGGGTTCTCAAACATATGATGAGATCACCAAGCTATATGAAATGTCAAACTTGGATTCTCAGACACTCATATAATGAAATTACCAAGAAATATGAAACGTCAAACCTGTATCCTCCATTAATGAGGTCAGGTAAAATATGACGCTTCTAAAAATGATGAAATACAAACTCTTCACTTGGGTTCTCATACACTCATATGATGAGATTGCCAAGGAAATATGAAATATCAAAACTTGTATCCTCCATCAATGAGGTCAGGTGAAAATATAACACTGGAAGTTTCACATATTCCAAAAATGGAATTGAGATTTCTAAAAATGATGAAAAAAATTGGTTTCTCAAATACTCATATGATGAGATAACCAAGAAATATGAAATTTCAAACTTCTATCCTCTGTTGAGGAAGTCAAGAATAAACGCATATTTGAAGACTCGCAGCTAGCGAATCCATACTGTGAAGAAATTCAAATCAATAGAAGATCCATAAATACGATCCTTGATGCTGCCGAAGAGGAGGATGTTGGGGGCAAAGTGGAAGTCTTCACCCTCGAAATGCCAGAGGAAGATTGGAGACAACCTTTATAGAATATTTAAAATATGGGAAACTTTCATGGGGCAAAACAGAAGGCCTTCAGGTAAAGCGAGGAGACCTGAGATTCACCCTCATAAACGGATGACTTTCATACGAAGAAGCAAAAGAAGTCATGTTTGATGGTATATACCCAGATATGTGGTGCAGGCCAATTCGGACACAAGATGTCATTTAAGATTAAGCTCAAACACGGGATATTATCGACTATTCATGGTCATAGATTGCATTGAATATGCCAAGTACATAGAAATGTTATCCACCATTATCCAAGTCCAAAGAAAGTTGGCATGATAGACTCCTTGAGTCATTACGCGCTTATCATACCATCTATAGGACTCCATTATAATCCACACCACACACCTTGGTGTTTTGAATTGAAGCATCCCTCTCCCTCGAAATTCAAATGGTATGAAATCTCAAATGAAAACAATATTGGACTTCACATAGATGAACTGGACTTTCTCAATGAAAAGAAGATAAAAGTATAGTAGATTCTTGAAGTCTATAAAGCCAGGATATCATAAGTGGGATTGATTCCAGACATTTACAGAAGAAGAAATGGTTCTCGTCCTCAAGGGACCAAATCAATGAGAAATGTTTATCTACGACAGAACATCAAGCTCCCTATACAAGGTAGATCGGTCATGCACAAATAAAAGTGCTTCATGAGGCAAATACATTGACCCCTTATGTTCCCCAAAAAAAAAAAAAAAAAAAGAATGAATAAATGAAAAAAAAGAGAATGAAAAAATGATGAAAGTGAAATAAGTAAAAAAATGATGACGGCATATCTCCCAGAAAGGCTTGGCCATAAACATGAAAAAAACCATTTGTATGTTCATACTTCTCTCTCTCAAATAAATTTCATGAGAAAAGTATGAAGGGGGCATTTGTTTACCCTAAAAATAATAATAATAAAAAAAAGGTGGATATATAAAATATATTTATAAGCCTTGAAAATACAAAATGTCTCAAGGGCCAATATCAAATATTTCACATTAATATTATGATGAAATATATATATTGAAATAGATAGCCCGAGAACATATATCTTGAGGCAATCTCAAAATTTCAAGTAGCCCGAGAACAAATCTCGAGGCAGTCTCAAATTCCAAGATAGCCCGAGAACACATATCTCGAGGCAATCTCAAACCCCATGATAGCCTGAGAATAAATCTCGAGACAATCTCAAATTCCAAGATGACCCGAGAATATATATCTCGAGGCAATCTTAAAAAAAATATACAAACCCTAAGATAATCTATGAGCACAGATCCCGAGGCAAATCCAAGGCAATAAAAACATAATTCTGTCAAAAATAAAAAATAAAAAAATCAATCATCAATCAAATCAAAATCAAATTTGAATGAATAAATAATAAAAAAAATCAACCAAATCAAAATTCAAAAAAAAAATCCAATCAAATCAAATCAAAACTTAAATTTTGATTTATCTAAATTTAAAGAATAAATCAAATCAAAATTTAAGTTATAATTTATCATGTGAGGAGGTTCTATAAATAGATAGGGACTACAAGAAAAAAAAGGAGAGAGGAGGAGATCCCCTCCAGGTTCTCCCCTCGGTGAAGCAAGAAGCTGTGCGGTGGTCGGTCGAACAAGCGGATACGGGCACATCCATTGCTTTCTTAGAAGGATACAGGCTCGGGTCCGTCGATCGACCGCCGAAGATGAAGCCCCCTTATCTCCCATGTTTCATCAATGAGCCATGTCGTCTCCGGCTTCCTTGTAGAGGCCGTCGCCGCCAACCCTCACTAAGCTTCTGGCTCCCTTGTGGATGCCGTTGACTGCATTGCCGCTGTTGCCGCCACAAAAAAAGGGATTAAAAGTAATCAAAAGAAAAAAAAAAAAATCAGAAAAGGAGGAGGTCAAACAAGAAAAGGGTATGACTTTCTTTCTTCTCTCTAGGGCATACTTTCGTCACCTCCACCCAGCCGCCGGATCGGCCACGCCTCACCGACCGCCACACCCGCCCCGGCCAAATTTATGCTTCCCGGTAGCAAGACCCCTCACCCTAAACTCTGGCAGCCCACGTCCACAGCGCCCCTGCGGGCCAAGCGTGCCCTCAAGGTCTCCAACGCCCCCCCCCCCATCCCGCCTGAAGCTCCCAAATCTCCGCAGGCCTGCCAGTCCACCTCCTGCTGCCCAGATCCACTACCTGCAGGCCAGCCTCCGCCCAACTTCTCAGCTGTGAGCAGCGCATAGCGCTGCCCGGCTCCATGTCATCAAGCTTCCTACTACTGCCCGTCGCTGAAGTAAT
The DNA here is from genome assembly GCA_026586065.1 of Dioscorea zingiberensis. Taxonomy (NCBI): domain Eukaryota; kingdom Viridiplantae; phylum Streptophyta; class Magnoliopsida; order Dioscoreales; family Dioscoreaceae; genus Dioscorea; species Dioscorea zingiberensis. The sequence goes on from CM048822.1 coordinate 38,078,961, forward strand.
GAGCACCCCAATATGGGGGGCTCATTACTTCAATTAAGCCTGCCAGTCCACCTCCTGCTGCCCAGATCCACTACCTGCAGGCCAGCCTTAGCCCAACTTCTCAGCTGTGAGCAGCGCATAGCGCTGCCTGGCTCTATGTCATCAAGCTTCCTACTGCTGCCCGAGAGGATAAGCACAGGCCATATAATGGCCTCCCTGCTGCTCGCCGTCACCAGAAAAGCAAGGGCTATAAAATAGCCCCTCTGCTGCTATTATCAACAAAGAAGAAAAGCAAGGGTTATATAATAGCCCCTCTGCTGCTAACATCAACAAAGGTGAAAAGCAAGGGCTATATAATAGCCCCCTGCTTCTATCATCAACAAAGAAGAAAAGCAAGGGTTATATAATAGCCCCTCTGCTGCTAACTGAGGAAGATGCTACTGCGCTGCCGACATCTGGATGCTGAATAATGGATACTGAATTCAAGACTCGGATGCTGCCCCAAGATTAGATGCTGAATAATGGATGCTGAATTCAAGACTCGGATGCTGCCCCAAGATTGGATGCTGAATAATGGATGCTGAGTTCAAGATAAGGATGCTGAATTCAAGATATGGATGCTGCCCCAAGACTGGAATGGATACTGTCTCCAAGAAGGGATGTTGTTGAAGACATAGAAGAAATAGAATACTTGATACTGAAGCCAGAAGGCTTGAAAATTATAATTTTCTATGTATGAATTGATGGATGATGGATGATGGATGTGTGAATGTTTGTATGAAAGGTCAAAATCCTGAAATACAAGGGAGGCTCTGTCCAATTAGCGCCAAATTGGAAGCATAATATGCTTGTTTCTGCAGTTGAGGGTGCAGATCGCTGCGCTGAAGCTACTGTTGCTGAATCTTCTTGAAGCTGTCGCTGCCGCCTTGTTGACGTGCCATTTGTGCTGATGCTTGGAGCTGCCAATTGACGCTGTTTGGAGCTGTTGCCACTGTTACTGCTGAAAATTCTGAAAATGGTTGCTGAAAACGGCTTCTGAAAAATTGCTGAAAACTGATGTAGATTGCTGCAGAAATTGCTGCTGAAGCTGCTGCTGTCACCAAGAGGAAGTTGCGGATGCTGCCAGATTTGCTGTCGCTGCTGCAGAAAATTCTGCCAGCGTCCATTCAAACGCCAATAACTTTTTATAGGAAGCTCCAATCGAGTCGAAATTTGCGGCATTGGAAACTAGACTTTCAGAGTTTACCAACCATGTATGGTACAACTCCTATCAGCTGCCCAGTTGGTATAGTTTTGATGGAGGGGAAGCCAAGTTTCTGCAGTTTTGTCGGTTTGACCACCCTTCATTCAAACGGCAATATCTTTTGATAGGAAACTCTGATTGAAACGAAATTTCTGGCATTGGAAACTAGATTTCTAGAGCTTTCCAACCATCTATGGTGCATTTCTTACCAACAACCCAGTGTATAGCAGATTTCAATGGAAGGAGAGACTAGTTCATGCGATTCAACTAGCTCGACATCCCTTCGTTCAAGCGCTGATAGCCTGTGCTAGAAAACTCCGATAGAGATGAACTTTGCGGCATCGGAAACAAGACATCCAGAGCTTTCTACCCATATACAGTGTGGCTCATGTTGATGGCCTATTTAGTACAGTTTCCGGCTACAAGGAGGGGAAGAGCGCTATTGGTAACCATGACGCGATATATATCCTACGACGATATTGAAATTCAAAGGGCGGCGGCGAGGCATACAAGGCGGCGGCGTCACTTAAATAAATGAATAAATAAATAAAATACATATATATTTATCCTATGATATGTAATGAAGTTCATGTTATGCAAATAAATGAAGTATTTTTTTCTCTACTTGTTCTTTTGCCCTTAATCGGAGGTTCCCGCAATCTTATTCGGGGTAACTAATAATAGAGGCTTTCCTCTATTAGGAATTGAAGAACCCACAAACAAACAAATATGACATTTGTGCTTCGACATATCGTCTGGTGTCTTCAAGATGCCAGGCGCGTATTTTCGATCCCACACCTTTCACCATCAATAATCACACTACACACCTTGTCTTGAACAAAGCACCTAGTATGGATGGGATTATCTTGTTGCAACTCATCTTCTCCTTTTGCTTGCACACTTAAAGCTCTCCATGCCACCAACAAGTCACCATGAACAACACATTCTTCCTCATCAACATCTTCCAATTGGGGCATAGAAGTAATATCTGACTCATCTTTGGTTTCAATCTCACCATCGTCATGCAATACCATAACTCGCTTGTTCAGGCATTGGCTTGCTATATGATCCCTTCCTTGACATTTAAAATACTTAATGTCATGAGTTCGAGAAGTATATAAAACAGGTTTACCTTGAGAACCATGACTTGTGGGTTCTTGGTAGCTGATTTCTCCTCCCCCTTTGCATAATTTGGCTTCCATGATGAACCTGAGCCTTGAGCTGCTCGCATAGCCACTCAACCTTAATTGCCATGTGCACTATATCTTCCAACTCCACATAATGTTGCATCTCCACATTATCTTGATTATCTTGGTTTAGTCCACTCAAAACTCTGGCCATTGTAGCATCTCGATCTTCTTCTACATCAGCTTGAACCGTAGTAATCTCCATCTCCTTGTAATAATCTTCAACACTTCGATTGCCTTGCTAAAGTCTTTGCAACTTTTGGTACAACTCGCGATAGTAGTGACTAGGAACAAATCGTTTCCTCATCACAATTTTAATTTCCTCCCATATCTTTATTGGGTGTTCTCCGTTTCTTCGCCTATTCAACAACAATTGATCCCACCAAACGATAGCAAAATCAGAAAACTCAACGACTGCAAGTTTTACATTCTTCATCTCGGAGTAATTGTGGCAATCAAATACTAACTCCACTTTCTTCTCCCATTCATGGTAGGCCTCGGGGTCATTTTTGCCTTGAAATGAAGGAATCTTAATCTTTATGCCATTAAAGTTGTTATCTTCTCGATTCCAAACTCGCATATTCCTCCTATGGCTACCCACTGAGCCATGTTCATCATCCTCCTCAGAACTACCCCAACCATCCATTTCATTCCTGGGTACTTGCTTTCTCTCCTTTGATTATGATATTAAGGTGGCTCTTGTCTTGAATTCTCCATTCTATCAAACCGTTCATGAACCTCCCCCAATTCTTGCTTCATCAAGAGCCGCATCTCCCCCACCATAGCCTCCATAAGTAACCTTGGATCAATATTGTCTGCAACACCTTTTTCGCTATTTTGAGAAATGAGTTTCCTGAAAAGACGACCTCACAACACTCCCTCTTTTGTGTGGCACTCAAATAATGAAGCACTCAAAAATCTCTTTCAGTTCTTATCAAACTAATCAACCTCAAATTAGAACTTCCAGCAATGGTTCACACTGCTTATCCAAAACCGTGTAAAGAAAGGCAAGGATTATTTGAAACAAAAGAAATGTGAAGAAAAGCAAAGGATCACTAGAATCTGAATCAGGAGTTCCTTTTTCTTCTTCCTTTTTCTTTTGTTGGAACTCTCTCTCTTCTCCTTTTTTTAGACTTTTTTGTTACTTATCCTCAAAGGGACTTTGAAGATGGATAATGAGAAATACAAAAAGATAAAAGGAAGAAACAACGGAAGATCAAAGAATGATAACTAGGAAAAGCAAATTTTAGAATAGAAACTGAGTTCTGATACCAACTGATACGATTCTCGCCGAGTCCTGACAAAACCCATAACAAGATTAGCTCTTCAATCGTTCTATAATCAGATTTGGGGTGGAAACCGCGACCCGTTGCTTATAAAGAAACAAGAACCTTGGTATAGTGAAGACACTACAAACGGGGATGGAAAATCGTTTGATAAGTTAGGGTGAACGCCACAAGACAAACCTGATAAGTTTGATAGTTCTACGAAGAACCAAAGAGAATCTCTCTCATTTTTTCATTCAAAAAATTCCTTCAAAAAGAGAGGTACAAAAGGCCTTTTATAGGCTACAAGAAACAAAACATAAAACCTTTTCATCTTCTATTTTAATGCATGCAATTGTTACAACTTTTCATTTCCCATCTTAATGCCATAGTTATGGTGTCCCATGAACTTCCAAGGTGACTCTTCATTCTCCTTTCATAAATTTCCTTCATTTCCATTTCGCATTCAATGCTCAGAATATAAAAAGCCTTGAAAGCCCAAGTCTCTTTAAGCCTAGTTAGTGAGCACTTTAATGATGTGGACAAACTTTGGTTCTTCATTGATGGTGAGCTTGCACTCTTCTTTATGTTGAACCTCTTGAATTAAACCTCAAGAGCTTTTTTTAATATCTTAGCTCGAGCCCATGTGACTGGTCCAATTATGACTTGAAGTGGATCTTGACCACCTTTTTTAGTCCTAGCCACATTCCTATCCCCTATAGAGTCCATTGACAGTATGCTTGCCACTCTAAGACTCGAGAATATAGTAAGTGGAGTGAAACTCTCACCTAGAGCTATAATAAATTGTGTCAAGGGATTGATCTAAGTCCGAGTGGTTGAAATAAGAAAATGCATATGTCAATGGTGAGTGCTATAAGTTGGATAAAATTGAAAGTAATTTGTAGCATGAGGGTGAACTCTTCTCATGTTGTGAATTTTTGTATTTTTTTGCTTGCAGACAAGCAAACGCTTAAGTGTGGGGATATTTAATAAGTGTTCAATTGACCATATTTTAATACCACTTTCATGAACATTATGCATGTGGTTCTGAGTAATTTTAGCCCACTGATGCTTAATTTGTATTAATTCTCATTTACAGGGTATTCGAGAGCCTTGGGAGTGAAAATGAAAGCAATTCGGCAGAAATTGAGGCTATTTCCATACTTTACTGAAGACGTGCGAGCATGCGTGCACCCGCACGCACCCGCACGAAGCAGACGGCACTTGTTACAGGCACATGCGCGCCCACAGTGCTTGATTGCACAAGCCTACAAAGGAGTATTGCTGCCTGTGGTGCACCTGCATGCACCCGCATGAAGGAGGCTGCGGGTGACCGAGCGCCCACAGTGAGCAGCGCACAAACCGAGCACTCGCAGCCGCAACGCACGAACCTGGTGCAACTATGTGCGAGTGCTCATGCGGCCACACAACCACTCGCACGACTGGGAAATCAAGCGCATCTGGACCTGTTTTAAGGTAGAATTGACTCCATCCAACCCAATTGGGACACCATTACTGTAAATTAGCCTGGGCCCTATAAAGGACTGATGTTAGGGTTTTAGAAAGGGCTTTTGAAACTCATCATCTCTCTTGAAGCTCTTATCCCTTCACCCTTGGAGATTAGGATTTCCATTGAATATATTGGAGCAAGAAGGCAAGCATCGAACGGCCGTTTTTCATTGCAATTTGCATACTCCGCCAATGGTACTCTCCAACGGTAGAGGGAAGAGTGTTTCTTATTATGTTTTATTCCTTTCTCTTAAATCTTGTGTTGGATTTGTGTTCCCCTTTAATGGGGAACTGACGAACCTCCGAATTAGTACTTAACCTTCTTTGTATGGATTTCTTAATTGAATGAATGCTTTAATGTTTTTGAGAATCTATTGAATGTTATGTATGGAATTGGTTATCTAAGTTGCAACAGCCGGATTACCAATAGGATTCATATGGGTGTAGATATCGAACGTCTCCCCTTGTGTAGATCTACTTCAATAGATGAGATATGTGAATGCGCCGAGAGATCGAGCATTTAGGCGAGAGACTCCTTCAAATGTAATATTCCCACATCTCTTCCAAGATATAGGTTCCCTAGAACGCTAATGCAATGAGGGTATTAGGTTAGTAACTCACCTTGATGGAGGGTGTGAAAGCATTATTGGAACCCTTGGTTCATAAACTAGCATTCTTCAATTAGAGATCCATACTTGCCATTACTTGTAAGTATCCGGAGGGGATTCATTGCCCAAGTATCTCCCTTTCATGATTAATTTCCATCATTACTCACATCAAATTGATTTCAAAGTTATCTTTAATTTAGTACTTAGATTAGGATTACAACCCATTATCTGGATAGACTAGGTAGCAGATGGGTAGATAGGATTAGTGACATAGGTCTCTGTGGGTTTGACATCCGACTTTCATAGTCCACTTTATTACTTGATATCACATGTGCACTTGCGGCATAAACATAAGCATTATGCTCAATCAGTATACACCACAACTTTTGATAGAACTAAATAGGAGCGGAATTTATCAAATGAGAACACTATGGCGAGGAGCTCCTTCTTTGTGGTTGTGTAGTTCTCCTGTGCATCATAGATGTCTTGCTAGTATAATAGATGGGTTGGAAATGTTTATTTTTTCTCTAACCCAAGACTGGCCCGACAGCGTAGTCACTCGCATCACACATAAGTTCAAAGGGCAGATTCCAATCTAGTGTAATCACGATCGGAGCTAGTTCCAAGTTATCCTTTAAGGTGTCAAAAGAACTCAAACATTCATCTTTGAATTCAAATGGGACATCCTTCTATAATAACTTTGTTAGCGGTCTAGCAATCTTGGAGAAATCCTTGATAAAATGGCTGTAGAATCCCACATGCTCCAAAAAATTCTGGATTGCTTTAATTGAGGTAGGTGGGGATAACCTCTCTATTGTTTCAATTTTCGCCCTATCCACTTCTATTCCTTTATTAGAGATTTTGTGTCCCAAGACTATCCCCTCACGCACCATGAAGTGACACTTTTCCTAGCTCAAACCAAGTTAGTCTCCTCGCATCTTGCTAGCACCTTCTCTAGATTATGGAGGCATAAGTCAAAAGAATCACCAAAAACAGAGAAGTCATCCATGAACACCTCCATGATGCCCTCCACGAAGTCTTCAAAGATGGTGAGCATACAACATTGAAAAGTGGCAGGTGTATTACACAATCCAAATGTCATACGACGATATGCAAATGTGCTATATAGGCAAGTGAAGGTGGTCTTCTTTTGGTCTTCGGGGGTGATAGGGATCTAAAAATAGCCAGAAAACCCATCTAGAAAATTGTAGTATGAGTGCCCGGCTAGTCGCTTAAGCATCTAATCGATGAATGGTAAAGGAAAGTGATCATTTCTCATAGCATTATTCAGTTTCCCATAATCAATGCAAACTCGCCACCCTGTGATCATTCTTGTAGGAATCAGATCGTTCCTTTCAATTGTCACTACTATCATGCCGCCCTTCTTCGGGACCACTTGCACTGGACTTGCCCAAACATTGTCTGAAATGGGATAAATTACCCTGCATCTAAGAGTTTTATAACTTTCGCTTTCACTACCTCCTTCATACTTTGATTAAGCATCCTCTGGGGTTGAATGGATGGCTTATAGTTATCTTCCATCAAAATCTTGTGTGTACAGAAGGAGGGGTTAATGCCCTTGATGTCTGATATCTTCCATGTTATAGCTTTTGCATCCTTTTTGAGAACTTGGAGCAACTTTTCTTTTTGTTGGGTGATAGATTTGCGATGATGATAACCGACAATGTTGAGTTGTTGCCCAGAAAAGCATATTCAAGATGTTTAGGAAGTTCCTTAAGTTCCAGTTCGGGGGGCTCTTCTATAGAGGGTCTCTGTTTCTTGTCAATGTCACTCAGTGCCTCGTCAGGTTCTCTCTCGACCTCTAGGACTTAATGTTCTCTAGAGTATTGACCTGAAGTGGAGTCCTCCTCTTCACTAGTTGCAATGAATTCCTCGAGTACCTAAGATTTATTTCTCTCCTGTTCGATCCATGCATTGCACTTTGAACTAGGATCTCTCAGGTACACTTCTTTTTTCTTATCCACTTCCATATTATTCTCTATAGAATCCACCGGGGGTAGTCCTAAATCATCCAGGTACGGAGTGGGCTGTTGGGTGCATAAACTGTTAAGTTGCTGAAGATCTTCATTCTTCTGTTGCATGAATTTATTGAAAACTTCCTCCTAGCTAAGTCCTTGATGTGCCACAGTATAACATTCATCCCACACAGATGTGAGTGACATGGTGCACATGCGTCATCATAACATCTCGAATAGGAGAGATCTTGGTAGGCTGACTCGAAATACTTTCTATCAACCCATTCTTCCAACAATGCAAGCTCCAAAGCAAATAACTGCTCTGTCTGAGTTATGAGTTTATTCAAATTACACAGCAGCCCCTCGCAAGATAAGATAGAGAAAATAATTAGTACGATGGGACAAAGAATATCAAATGAAAAACAAAAGAAGAACAACAGAATTAAAATCTAAACTACAACTAGACAATAGACTCCTAGTATGCTTAGTGATCTAAGTCCTTGGCAATGGCGCCAAAAACTTGATAAGCCTAATGCGTGCTCCGCAAGTGCACGAGTTGGACAAGTAATACAGTGGACTCTACTAGTCGGATATCAATTCTCAGGGACTAAAAACTAAAACTAACTAATCATCTATGAACAAGATGAACGAGAGTTGATGTTGTTGGTTGTTAATCTAAACCTAAATCTAGAAAACAAGAGTGATATGAAACGTGGTAAGTCGCGAGACAATCAATCAAGAGAGGGGTATCCGGGCGATGTTTCCCCCTCGGACTCTTCAAAAGATAGATAGAGAATATTAATGCCGGTTGTTGCAACCAATTAGACCAAGGATTCCAAAATTGCTTTCATTCCCTCTCTCGAGGTAAAACACTAACCTAGTACCCTCACCACACTATGTTCTAGGGAATCAAGAAGGATTGTGGGAAACTAGGGATTTAAACTCCTAAATCCCTGATCTCCCGGTGCATACACAATCCTCTCTATTGGGGTATGTCCGCACATGGGGAGGTGTTCGCTTCTTCCCCCGGTGAGTCGGATTGAATGATTCGGGCTGTCACAACGTAGATCAATAATGCAATGAATAACTCCCAATAAATCTCAATCAAAGATGCAACTACTTAACATTAATATCCAATATCAAACATTAAACTAGTCCAAGGGGTCCACATGCCCAAATACCTAGGAAAGTTAGTTCTCCATTGGAGAAGAAGACAAATATAAAACAGTAAGGGAATCAAAAGTATTCATAATGAAAGTTAAAGATTCCTCCACTGTTGATGTTGTGTGATGACCGTTGACCTGGCCCCCTCTAAGCCTCGCCATTAGGAAGATGGAAGGGTATGTTCACGCTCTCCTCCAAGCACTCCGATGATGCCCTAAAAAGGGAAGATGATGGTGGATCAATGAGAGAGCCCCCAAAGGTGTCTCTAGAAAAAAAAAGATATCTCTCCAAACCCTAGGTCCTTCTATTTATATGTCCCCCCGCTTCTGAAAAAGTTTTGGCTCGTTTGGGATGAATCAACTTTTCAACTGGGTTTGGGCCATACGGTTCCATCTGGGTGCTTCTAGCTATTTTCCCAAGTCAAACGGTTCCGTGTTTCGTTAAACCGGACCGTCTGGTATAACACAATCAGGCAACTTAAGGTTTGCGGGACTCCAAGCGGCCGTCTTTGGGACCGTCAGCTTTTCTGGTGATTTGAAGGCACAAGGAATTCTAGTATAACAGAATTCCTCTTGTCAGACGGTTCCATATAAATTTCAGACCAGACCGTCTCGTAATACACTTCATCCTTTTTTTCCTCGAACTTGCTCGAAATTGCTTCATATTTTGTGAATGCTCTCAAATTACGTCTAGTATGTCTTGATGAGTAAATACACATTAATTAAGTATCGGAAAGCTGCAATTAATCTAAATCCCATGCTATATGTGTACAAAAGTAATACAAGAATATGGTAGTTCAAACACTTATCAACTATCTAGAGGTTTGGTCTTGCATAATAGGATATGGATCGAGCTGGTACAGCCATTGGTCTTGATAAGTTACCCTCCGAGCTAGATTTTGTTGTTCTCATCTTTGTGAGAAGAGCTTCTCTTATTTGACGATGAAGGTGACGCTCGAAGTTTGGGTCAGGTACTTCCTCTGGATCTGGAACTCTGCTTTTGGTCATGCACTAGCACCTGAGAAAAAGGAAGAACAAAATCAGGTTAAAAAAAAAGATTTTTTTTATAGATAAAAGATAAGATAGGATATCAAGCATAACAGATTATACTGTTCCCAGCGTTGCTAGTCTCCGGTAACGGCGCAAAAACTTGATGCACGTAAAATTATACATGACACTTCTCCCGCAAGTATACGGGTTGATCAAGTAGTAAAGTATCCAAGGGTAGGGTAGTCGAATCCATAGAGACTGACCACTAGTACTAGTTGTCCACTATAACCTAGCATAACTAAAAGAAGAGTTTGTGTAATCAAGTTAGTTGAATATTCTAAACAAAAACTAATGTGAACAATTGGTAGATTAGTGTAATGAGAGATGAGAAGATGGCACCTCGGATTAGAATTTTCTTGCTAATGATTTATTCCTTATTACCGGCTAATTGCTAATAATTCCCGGAGAATATAATAATATGCTTCTCAATAAAGCACCCGATCTATTGTGATGCTCATGCACATCCTAGCACCTTTGTTTGACTAAAAACCTATCTAGATGAATTCCAAGGCCAATGCGACACTCTAGCCGCGTTCAATAACCGCACATGCACTCATGGTGTTGGGTGCTCTAACCTAATGAGATGATAATTCGAGGCCCGCAAAGGAAAGTCATATAGAGATATCTAGATAGATAATAATTCTAGGCTAATGTAATAAAAACTCCACAACCATCCAACAAGAACATATCAAAGCCAATACTATCGGATGGTTGGGCTTATGCACAAGATAACCAATAAAGAGAATTGAACAATCAAGATGTGACACAGAGATTATTTAATAAGCAAAACCCGAATAAATATAGGAAATAAGTAATAAGTTCATCCTAGGTTTCAAGTGTCCGAGGCACCATAAAAGGTTTAGTCTCTCATGCTATGATCTATCATAACTAAGATACAAGAGGAGGGTATATACAATCAGACATAGAAATCTTCCCTCGATAACACCTCTTTTGCCTTCAATTCTTCTCGTGAAACCCCAGCAGTCGCTTCAGAAATCGCCCCGACACTGCTCCGCAAAAAGTTGATCATTAGGATTCTGTGGACGACCTTTTATAGATTTTCAAATCAGCGAAGCACCGTCGTGTTAATATGAAGCACCGCCGTGTTGACCTAAACACGCCTGTGTTCATCTTGACATGCCCGTGCTCATGGTTTGGCGACGCGGTTAACACGTTTTCAATAAATAAAGAGTTACACAGGGTTGAACAGGCTTGTATTTCATCAACACGCCCGTGTTAAGTGGGATCACGGCCGTACTCTTCTCTGCATGTGCACTTTTTTGCCCTTTTTGCTCCGAAATGTCCAATTCCTGTTCCTTTTGCTCCCAGGTACCTATTTACATGTTCAATCACGCAGAAATACCCAAAGTAGCATAAAAATAGAGAATCGATGCTAAGAAACGGTACAAGTACATATGAATATAAGGGAAATGTATGTATAATCATGCACTTGTCAATATGTATTAGGTGACACCCTTCATGGAACGAAGGCTTACAACGGAAAAGATGATAAATCACCGTAGGCAAGAACCAAGAACAAAGAATGTCACGACGTCAGGAAGAATGTCGCGATGTTAAACGTCGTGACGTTCACCTAAAACGTCATGACAATAATTATCAAAGTGATTGGCAGAACACCCAGCCTTCACTAACATCGCGATGTTCCCTCGGGAGTTGCAACGTTTCATTAAAGTTCTATAAAAATAGATCCATTTTTAGGGTTTTTGATCTTTTGTCTTGGCGGTGGCTGAAGCTCCAAGGCGGCAATCCAGGACGGTCTGAAGGCCGAATTTAGCGGGGAGAAGCTCTACAAAAAGGAGAAAAGGCATTCATTATCATTTTATCATAGATATATATCTTCTTTGTATCTAAAAAATGGATGTTTGTTTTCTAATTTGTAATACTTTGCATCCTCTATTCTTGATGCCTACTTAAACATCTTTTCTAGGGTGTGTGAATCTTATGACTTAAAATCTATTTTATCTTATGTTTTGCATGTGTGTGTGATCTTTGGATGTGTCTATGACTAATACTTATCATTAATCATGTGCCAGGAGACGATGCCAAATTTGCAGCCATATGTGTATAGGGATATGTGTGTATGGATGGTATTAGCATCATAGGATGGAAGTCCAGGATGACAGGCCGATGTGTTACGACATAGGAATATGTCCGTATGATCCATGATCAGGGCATAGTGTAGGGATCAACAACGCCTCACTCAACCCATAAGGATATGTGGAAGAGACCGTAGGCGTATTCCCTAGGAATAGGGAATCATCATCTAGGCTCCATCCTTGAAGTTCCCTACTAACCACTGAATAACCCTTTACCTTACCAATACCATTTCTGCAAAACATAGGAGAAAAACATAAACAAGTCATAAGAGACATACAACCCTGGAAATTATAAAATCTTGAGAAAACCCCTACACCCTCGTCAACTTTATTGTTTTTCATAAGACTTAGACAATCCCTCACTTATTCGATCGACTGGCCAAGCAAATTAGTAGGTTAGTGCTCATCTTGACCTAGGAAGCCTTTCCTTGAGGAATCGACCCAATACTCACTGGAATTTATTACTTAGACCACGTACACTTGCATGCGGAGGCTAGTGGTTGTACTTACTGACGGTCAACAACGAGGTCCACACCGGTTGTAGCAGCTCAGGTCCGAGACCTAGCTTCTCAAATGTGTCCCAGAAAATTACGTTCGCAGAGCTTCCACTGTCAACCAGACCCTCCTGACTTCATAGTTTGCTATGTTGACAATGATCACCAAGGTCATCGTCTGAGAAGGAGATAGGTGGTTCGATGGGAGGTCTCTTCCTTGGCACACCAACTCGGTCCTCCATCCGGGAATAACTCTCCTAACTGAGTTGCTTTCTTCTCCGCTGGCAGGCCCACCAACGATGATATGAATACTTCCCACAAGAGCTCGGATCTCCTGGGGGTGGACAGACCTTCTTATGCCTATCCCGTATTAGGTATTGCTAGAGGTATCCTCGATGGATCTATTTCTCTATCTCGTCCTTCAAGTGGACACACTAGGTGTCATGCCTGCGATTTTTGTAGAAGCGACAATACTTCTTACTGTTCTTTCGCTTGCTAGAACTCTTCATTTTAGCCGGCCATGTCAAGATCTTGGAATCTTTAATATTCATCAAGATGTGTGTTCGGCTCGCATTGAGGGGTGCATAGTTATGGAACTGAGCTAGCTCGGTCTTTCGAGTACACTCCTTTGTCGGGGGTTTCTGCCTCTTGACTGGCCCTTGCAGCTCATACACTTGGGAGCGATCTCTTCTTGACTTCTCCTTCTTAGTCTCCTCTCGCCTGGCTGCCTGAATCTCCTCGGCCTTTATGTATTTCTCAACTCAGGTAAAAATGTTAGCCAAGTCTCTGGGTTGCTTCTTGAATAGAGAGATCTGGAAAGGTGATTTCCTCAACCATTTTATAAGAGCTGCGAGCAACCGTAAACGCCTGGTCGAGTGCGGGCACCTCTAGAGTCATAATGTTAAACCTCTGGATGTAGTCTCGAAGGCTCTCTCCATCATGTTGTTTGATTCACATCAACGTCGTGAAGGTTCTCCTCTGCTTCTTGCTAGCCATGAAGTGTCCAGTAAAGAGCTTGGAGTGCTCCTCAAATGAGGAGATAGACCCCGATGGTAGGGGAGAGAACCAAGTCTAGGCCAAGCCCCTTAATGTCACCAGGAATACTCGACACAGGATTTCATCAGGGGTCCCGTAGAGCAGCATCATGGTTTTGAAAGACTCCAGGTGGCCCTTTGGATCCGTAGTACTATTATACGCCTCCACCGCCGGCATCGAATACCCAACAGGCAACGAGACATCCAAAATCTCATCAATGAAAGGAGAGACAGGTCGTGGAATGTACCTTGGCCTCTCTTTGGCAAGAGGACTGCATTACGGTGATGACGGGGATGACTCCTCTGACTTGGGATCAAGGCTGGGACGACTTGACGCTGTAGGGGGACAAGGTACTTTCCATCCTGTTGCACACCTTGTACTCCTGGATATCTACCAATGACATCTTTCCCATTCCCAGTGACTCTAGTACGCATTCCTTGCGCTGCTCCAGAGACTAGTGGTCCGGTCTCGCTCCTGGAGAGTCTTAGTGAGCACCTCGAGCTGCTTTTGGAGCAGTTGGATCTGGGCAGCCCTCAGGCCCTCCTCTAGGACCATTGGTTGATGCTAGGGGAAGGGTGACTGTGGCTCCGGAAGCCATGCCATATCCCACCACGTCGTCTGCCGATAGATCAATTGTTGGGTTCTTCTTACCTCTCGCCATTAGCAGGTTTGCAAGGCTCTTTTCTTCGTTTCCCACAAACGGCGCCAAAATGTTGATGCTCTGAACTAGAGGGTCCTCGGGAGCTGCACTTCAAGAGCTCAGCTAAGAGAAACTCGAGAGTTTGCTTGATGATGGTCAGTGATGGAGGGAGATGACTTGAGCTTGGTAACGGTCATTGGTATACCACCGTTTGGAGAGGACACAAAAGTCCAACTGACAAGCTTGGCTCCCTGGAAGGAATGTCCGGGAGTTTCTCCCTAGGCCCTCCGACGGTCAAGTTAGTGAGGAGTAATCGGAGAAGAAAAAGGAGGAGAAATGCTTCAATGAATTGAACTGAGAGGGTGAGAGAATGTGAGGAGGAGAGAGAGACGTATCTCGGGGTTGAGTCAAGAATTTTCTATGAGGAACTACTGAACTCAATCACTTGCTGCCCCTTACTCAACAGCTTTTTGTTGTGGTCTATTCCGTAAATGTACTAAACCCAATTGGTTACTTTCAATTACATAAATAAATAGTTCAAACCGTACGCAAAGAGAGGGCATCTCCCATTGATATGGGAACTTCTGTACCAGGAACAAGAAATGAGTTATTTATACCAGGCATTCTTTTTATGGCTAGATCCAATCTCTTGGTCTATGGGGAGAGGAAAAAAATTTTCACGTTCTTTTCTTCCTTTCCTTTTGGGAAGGGAGGATTAGAGAAATCCTATGATTGCTTCTTTCTCTAGAACTACGGTAAAACATTAAAAAAGGCTCGAACGAGGAAAGTCTAAAAGGGGAGCCTCACTTTTTTTTGTCTCCCTTCGTAATACCTCAGGGTCAGTGTCATGCCATTGATCATGGGGATCGTGGCTGACACCAAAGCATGTGCGTGCACAGGAGAGCTCACACCCTCTGCATGATAGAATCTCCACATGGACTTATGGGAGAGGGCCGGTTTGTTATGTGCATCCCACTACCTCAAATCTACATGATCACGCCACGTGTAAGGTTTGATCGCCCACCTAACATTTACAAATATTATTGTTTTATAAAACATGCAAATACATACTTTTTGAAGGCATGTATGCACATTCTCTAAAAAGTTTTTAAATTTAACCACAAGTTATTTTGCTGCATTATGGGTCAGAGATGAGTTGATAACTTGCATCATACCCAGATAATTAAAGATAAAAGTAACCACAAACATGCAGGACGAAAAGGATAGGCATAAGATGAGTATTCTCTCCTCTTATTAAGTTTGAGAATAAAAACCATTCATATAATCATATATAAAAACTACATACCAAATAAGTATTATCTAATCACATTTGGATGATTGATAGTTGCATCAATGGCTACTTAGCAACATAATACACACACTATAAATATTAACCAATCACAGTTGGATGCTTGAGAGTTGCACCAATGCTGTTCTATTATACTTACAGTGCTTAATCCCAAATCTAAATGTTGCTCAGCATTGGAGCCATTCTTTTCCTACTGGTTACAAACAGCAATTTACTGCAAAATCAAGAACAATTTGGACAGTGTTGAGACTTGAGACATTAATTGCTGAAAATAGTTGCACAAAGATATGCTTTGACGAGGCCCATCACTACCTTTCAAAGTTCTATTTAATCAGCATATGATAATAGTATTGGATCTTCATATGTATCACAATTGCATGTCTATATTTTCTGAGTGGCTTCAAGTTGAAACCGCTCTTTTCAGCAAGAATTTGAATTCTTGGCTCCTTGACCAATCATCAATTTCACGAGCACGTAGAACAGGTAGAGGGTGAGATAATTGTCTTGTTTGAGCATTCCTAAATAAACAGAAACATTTCTCTAGCATCAGCATTCCAGGGGACTAGTTTAAACATGCTTTTCATTATTGCTCCTGAAAAGAAGTAGAGTATCAATGAAAAGCTATTGAGATGTCAGGAATGTTTATGACACCAACCTTATGTACCATCCTATTGGGCTTGATGAAGCCTTATCGTATGATCGAGCTTGTTCTAAGAAAGCATCCACATTAAGCTGGTCAGAAAGAGATGGACAGCCACCAGTCAATTTCATCAGAACTGAGACCACTACCTGTGCGTTAAATAGAGGAAGTGTTCAGCATTAAAGACAGAGAGGAAGCAAGCATATGTCTATGATATTCATCTTAGACAAACAAAAGTTCTTTCTTTTTATCTCTATTTTTAGCGATTGTGTATAAACCACTTATTTTTACCTATTTGGTCAAAGATTTAAACACCATTCTCTCTAGTGGAGGTAAGAGTCTTGCCAACTCTCCACAAAGAAGAAAAGTACAACAAACTTTCAACTTAAATTACCTTCGGATCTTGAGCAACCAGAAGAGCTGCTCTGTCACAAGTTAGTTCAGCAGCTCGAAGCCACCTAAAAAGTTGCTCTTCCAAACTCTGAGCAATCAACCCACCTAACCCTGCCAAATGTTAAAAAAGCCTTTAGACATTAGTCAAAGAAATTCACCTAATGAAAGAGGTATGAAATTCCCTCTAGTATATGAGATGACCAAAGTAGCGCACTCACCAGGAATGCTGTAGGCCCCCAATGTAAGAATGTTTGCAAATGTAAGCCACACACCATGGTCACACTTCAAGTGTCCCAGTTCATGAGCCAAAACAGCCTAGTTGAAAGGTAGACCTAATCCAATATAAGTACAATAAATTGATCTCAAATCAAAATGTTTACCTGAGTATTTTCGTAACAAGGACAGACACACTCTTGTAAGCTTAGTGCAGTATATGGTATAAAGTATACACCCATATAAATGCAAGAAAATGTATATTCTGAAATAACTTTGAGTTCCACTGTGAGTAAATGGTGTACTATTTATTCTATGGCTGCAGTGAATAATCAAGAAATGCACTAGTCCTAAGTTCTGAAAACTACAGAGTTAAAAATACAGTGATAAGCTTCAATTAGATGTTCTTGGATGATAGGTACTATAGGCACTACTCATATTTCAAAATCTGTGGTTCTGTTAAAGAAAGCAAAAGATGCATAATTTGATGGCATACAATAAAGGGCCAAATGATTCTGAAGGCATCAGGGTGTGGTGTTAGAAAAATAGGTTATTATCAGTTAAATTGTCCTCTAATGGAAAGAAACAGATATGTATTTTTTCTTAAATATCAAAAAAATAAAAATAAAAATAAATATTTGGTCCCTCTTTTGAGTGAAGGCGTTCAGTTGGTTGTCAATTAAGAAGCACATTTTGACTGGGAATAATTTAATTAATGGCAGTCAGAAATTTGGAGTGTCATCTATGGGATAGCCCAGTAAAACCAGACCAGTAAGATTTCTAGAACTGCCTTTTATAACCGATTGCATGAAGGCATCTCTATGCACTTTCACAGGTGATCAATTTCCAATAAGTTTTCCTTTTTTATGTTTAAATGAGCAAAACAGTTAAGAGTAGATTAAGAGTGGATAATTAGGAAGAATTATGTATCATTACTTATAAGGGATTTTACTCTACTTGACGGCATAAGGAAGACATACTATTGTTCTTAGTTGTTTGAATCATCAATGGATTAATAGTTTCCTTCTAATTGTTGCCTTGTTTAGACTACATCAACAACTTCTAAAAAGCGTTAAGGCTTGAGGTCTTCACAGCTTGCTCAATTTCCACTGGGGATATGATGAAAGGCTTTGCCTTACCTTTCCTCGAGAAGAAGAAAAGAAAAAGCTAGAACTAAACCAAAAATGAGCATGAGTGAAAATTGCCCTACCAAGTTACAAAAGCCAATGGAAACTTCACAGAAACTACTTCTGATATAGAAATGAGAGTCCTATCTCAAGTTTGAAGGGGCTTGAATGTGATTTGGTAATATAATTTCCCATCTTCTCCGTCAACCACTGGATTCATTATGAAACTCGTGCACCCTACTAAAGAAAGGAAGTTCATCAAGCCTACTAAAGTGCTTACCAACATAACTGAGAAAGAGAACTTGTGGTATTGACATATTTTCTCCTATGCATAGTTCTTCCTTGTGGTATTATCACTCAAAAACACAAAATCTACGAACAGAAGTCCAAAAACCCTATCACACTCAAATAAGGTTGACTTTATAAGCTGATGCTATGTTATCCTTGAGCAACATCCAAAGCTATAGCTATTAGTAAAGCAAAATTAAATCACTATCCATCCAATTTTATAATAAGGACTAGAACTAGAATCATTAATAATTTGGCTGGATAGATATTCCTTTTATGAAAATATGAAAGTAAGAACATGGCAAAGTAAAAGAAGAAGGAAAACAAATACCTGTAACTCTCTTCTGGTCAGAAGTTCCACCAGGCTAGTATGGACAACAATAAATGGCTTTCTACCACTGATAGCCAAAGTGTAAGCATTTGGAACAGGGTTTTGGCGCACATATAGGTCGGGAACCTGTATGTTCAGCACTTTGGCAGCCTCAACCAATAACTGATGAAGATCAGAAAGCTGCAGGATAAAAGTACAATCTATGTTAAAAAAAAAGAGAGGAATGAGTCATAGAAACTGGGGAACAAAAGGCTTAAACAAGAATTAATTACAAACCTTAACCTTCTATATTCAAATCACATGAATAACTAATAATGAAATGATTTATTACATGAGTCCGAAAATTCCCACAAACTTATTCAAGATTATACATGAATACATAAAAAAAAAACAAAAAAAACAAACAAACAAACAAACAATCTAAGATCAATAGTTTCTGATTCATCTCGAGTGCCATACTAAGTGAAATGGTGCACAGTTACTAAGAAATTGGTTTTGGCAATCATCTCCACATACTTCCAATAGAATTGATAAATCAAAATAATGAAGGATAATGCACACTAACACCAATCAAGATGTGTCATTAAGATCATATATTTTGTTGGAAAAATAAAACTACCTGATTTTCTGTAACAAGTAAAGATGTTCCTATGTTCTCCAGAAGCATGACTTGCTCTGTGACTGGTCCTGCAATGAAAGTAAACCGAAAAAAGGGCTGAATAATGTTTAAGGAGTTATGGAATTCAAACAATATGTTATATTAGTTTTAAGATACAATATTCTTCTAAATTAAAACAAAGAAAGGTAACTCTCCAACCATTCTCATCCTAAATCACAATAATACATGATCCAATTGCTTCATACTAAATCCTTTCATGTGAACATAATTTGTAAAATCCCAATTGCAACACAACTATAGTGTAAGTGCTTCCCAAAAGAAATCAATAATTAAAGTAAAACATGAAGATGCCATGGTATTTCTTAACTTATGTCAAGAAATAAAGACATTATTTTTTTTACAGATAATCGAAACTAATCAACTCAAATAAACATAGGGGAATCAAGAAATACCATGGTTTAGAGGGTAACCCATGTTTAATTGAAAATTGGATATTAAGGTAGCGATTGGCAATTAGAATAAAACAGTGTGGATAGGACAACACAAGACTAGACAGGACATGACATGACAGAACAATTTTATTGTTCTTCAATATGTTTGGTAAAACGTTGATGACAAGGTTGTCGAAAACGTGATTTAACTCATAAAATCAACGGTTTTACGTGTCAATAAATAGGGGCCCAGTTCAACCATGCTCAACCTCCGGTATAAGTTAAAAAAGCTAAAGTTCATGAGTTAACTCGCTAAAATCATTAAAATTGTGACTTAACTCGATGAAGATTTGAATAAACATCAAGGAGCTTAATGAAGATTTGGATAATCTTCGGATGATTAGGCAGATGATGAATGGATATTGGAGAAAATTGGAGCTAATTCATCCAATAGAGATTTGTTAGGTGAAGAAAATAGCGATGAAAATACATGGTGATCCCACACATGAGGTTAACATCAATCTCTTAGACATTTTAAAGTGTTTAGAACGAGCAATACCATCCCCTACATGAAGTACGGGTGGATGACATTGGTGATGGTGATGAAGCTGCTGCTAATGATATGGAGGACTGTGCTTTTGTTAATGATGATGAGAATGCCAATGATGTTAATGCTTCAATTGGTAAAAGTGAGAGTGACACTATTGATGAAAAACTTCCAGAGAAGTATCTGTACTTTTTATTTAATTTCATTAATTTAGTGAGAATGTGATAAACTTGATCATTGGAAACTAAGCATGACATAATAGATAACTCACTCTTTATTATGAAATCATAATACATTTGGAATATAGTTTGCAATAAACATATGCCCTATATATATTGTTTTAAAGGGCATAAATCAATAGATGCAATCTTACATATGAATGGATATATCTCTATGAAACAACCTTTCCTAATTAACAGGTACTTTGAAGAGATGCATCTTTTAATTTAAGGGTGTCCCAAAAGATGTCCTTCAATGATGACTCTAGTGAATAGGTTTCATTACCACATCCTTCTTTAAAGCTATTCACTTGAGAAAATTCCAAACTTTTCCTTTTTACCATTTATGGTAGACTTGTGCAAAATAATTTTTCTCTTCATTTTTGAACTAACTATCTTTTCGAGATGCCAAAACTTATTGCATTTAAGTTATAGGTCTAGTTTCATACTCATTTAAATTGCTTGAATGAGGAGGTCTTCCCTTCTTCACGAAGTTTTGGTACCTTCTCACATGACTTCTATTGTTGTCATGAAAAAAATTCTTATTGCTACCAAGTGTAATTTTGTGATTGTACCTTATCTCATTCAACTTTAATATTTGACTTAGTCGCTCTATCAGTTCTTCTTCATTCATTTTCTTCATCATTTTTTTTTTCATGTACTTTAAATCACCCTAGTAATTAATAAATTGACAAAGAACTAATGTCCTCATATTCTTTTATAGCGACCACAATATGGTCAAGTCTAGGAGTTAATCAGTTCAATATATCTTTTCTACTATCCGAATATCGTTTTATCGATTTCTTTGTTACTGGTTGACAACATCCAAAATATAACAAATATAGTCCCTTATATTTTTGGACTCCTTCGCCTAAATGCCTTCAAATTCTCCTCAAAGCATTTGTAAGTGAACTCGGGTACCACTAGCTTGCGTCAGATAGGTGGTATCGGGTTTGATCCTCCACTCGTAGTCACAGGTTCCCTATTTTGAGGTGTTCGGCACGTTAAGCTTGCTCTGTGGTAGAATCATCCTCTATGTAAGGTGAGGGCACAGTACGCGTATTGAGCTTGCTCTGCGCGTAGCACGTTGAGCCTGCTCTGTGCAGTTGTACTAGTCCTTTGAATCCCTTGTGAGGTTGCTTGTCGGCTAATTTCAAAAAAAAAAAAAAATGTCCCACACGTTCTCAATAGAATTGGCTTATACAACATTTTGGAATGATGTTTACATCAATAGCTTAGTAAATATAAGCATCATTCTTTTGTCATTCTTCCTTGTTCTTACAACTCTTTCCTCTGGATTGATCAAATGACTACCTACATCTGAAGTGCCTCATTCAAATAATTTTCTTCTGTCAACTTAGGAATTTGGAAGAAACCACTGGAAATCATACTTAAAGTTGAACCACTTTTTCTTATAACTCATCTCTCCTTAACCTAACTCCGACTACTAAACATCAAGCATAACATAATAGATAACTTACTCTTTATTACAAAATCACCCTATACTTGCAATCTAGTTACAATTAATATATGCCATATTTATATTGCTTTAAGGGACATAAATTAATAGATACAACATTAGATATGAATAAACACATCTCTATGACACAACCTTTCCTAATGAATGGATACTATCAAGAGATACAACTCTTAATTTAGGGTGTCCATTACTCTTGTAGAGCCTTCATTAATATCTCCATTTAAGAGATTTCAATTCCATACAAACAGGCGGAATCTTAAAAATGTTCTCACTATTTTATAACTTTCTCCAAGCTCATCTTTCGGAAGTTTAAAAAAGACAATATGAATAAAATTCTCCTAACACTAAACCCAAATACGTTCCATGTATGTATACCTATCCAACAAATTAAATAATTTTACACAAAATATTTTTACTAATATAAAATTATAAATTAATGTAAAAAATGTATTTGATTATAGTATGTTAACAGGAAAAATGGTATCGCCCAGCGATCAACAATTCAATACCGGTCATGGTTAACGGTCAAAGATTTGTAGTAGAGTAGTCAGATCGTAGAGGAAGAGACATCCATACATACAAGAGCACACAATCAATATACGTGGAAAACCCCATGAATCAAGAGAAAAAACCACTGGCCTTGTTGAGGGGGCAATCCACTGTGTAGGGAGTGACTTACATGTCTTTGGGTAGGAATATAACATGAGAAGAGTACAACATCCAGTAATAATCTCCTATGAAGTCATTCATTAACATGGACCTTGAAGGAGATCCATTAATTAGAGTGGGTTGCCATGAGCCTTGAAGTGAACTTAAAGGAGTTGGCCATAGAGCTTGCTTGGACCTTCATCTCCTTCATACTTGGAACTCACTTGGAGTTTTTATGGAGATCCGGCCATGGAAATGGCTTGGTGACCTTGATGAGATCCAACCATGTTGATGGTTTGGAGGATGCTTGCAGCCTTTGGAGAGAGCTTGAATCCTTGGACCCCGAGAGCCGGCTATGGGATGCTTTCCCACTTTTTAGCGGATCATCCTCCCCCTGCTTTTCCTCTTTTCCTCTCCCTTTATGTTCTCTCTTTTCTTGAAGTCAAAGAGAGCCCATGTGCTTCTTGGGCCTCGTGCCTTCCTATAAGTCAGGCCTTGGGTTGCATGAACTGTCTTTCTTGTCTCAGTATCCAAAAGCTTCCCTTAGCATGAAGAAGAGTGTTTCTTTAGCTTCCTCCAGGGCCACGTGTCAAAGACCCTAAGGGTTGACCATTTTCCCCGTAACATAGTAAATATATAATAACACACTTTTAAAAATATTTATTTAAAAAATGAAAAATATTTATTTAAAAAATGAGATTAAATAATTGAAAATCTTTTATTTTAAAAACTATTTTTATAATCAAGATTATAATATGCATGATACATAATCTTATATAAATATATTATATATGATACACCCCAAATCCCAGCTTCCATGTGTCGGAATCCTCATACGGTCTATAAAGAAACCACGGATCCCAAAAAAAGCCACCATACCGCCCCATATCAAGGTACGATCACTGTCACCCCAGAGACAAAAGGGTTTGCTCAGATACGCTCTCTCATGATGGTAGATAAGACCCCAAAAGGTGATGGAACGAAGCTCGGTTCCCAAGGAGCTCCAATAGCATAAAAGGAAAAGACCTCGGACGGAGAAGGGTAAGCTCACTAAAGACAAAGAACTCTTCTCTACTTTCCCATCACCCATCTTCCCTGATGTTCTCAGAGCTAACTTGACGGTCGGAGCAAGTATGGGTATTTAGGCCCCTCCCTCTTTCAATTCCAAGAATTGTTCTTGTCCCTTTCAAAGTGGAATCTCCAAGAAGACACCTTCATACCTTCTCCGATATTAGAGATATTTAGGAATTTGTTTTTATCAAGTATCTTATCTTTTTAGTATTTGTTTTTATTATTATGTTATCTTTCTAGTATTTGTTTTTATCATTATCTTATTTTTTCTTAATTATCTCCTTACCCTTGTAATGGCTTATTTAAGCCAACCTTATTTACTAATAATATTGAGCAAATTCTCTATATCTGACCGTGGAGGACTTCATCCGTTAGTCTAGACCGGAGACAACCTCGACCCCAAACAAGTTTTTTGGCTAACAATATCTATATATATGGAGTTGATACAGTACGGTCGGCCCACTTGTAGAGGCCCCGCCTATAGGGCAGATCAAGCGGGCAACGGTAATACTATCCGGCCGGCCAGATTATTGTGCATATAAGGTCGCCTCCCATTTGGCCATTTGGAGAGTGTTTTAAGGATTTCCAACCATATAGATGGAAAGAACATCGAAAAATAAGCTAACATGTCGATTTTTATATAATTTGGTGAGGTGATGATTCTCCCACTTAAAGGTTGAAATTCTGAACCGTTAAGATTTTGATAAAATAAAAACCGTTAAGATGCATGATCCTCACGAAATTATATGAAGATCGACATGCTAGCTTATTTTTCGATGTTCTTTCCATCTGTATGTGACTAATAACTTTAAAAGTATATGTATAAATTAGTTGTAATAAATTATATATGAAAAAGTGTCTTTGGAGGGTTATGCTTATAAAGAATATATATAAATATAATATTTTATATTAACTATATATATTCATATCTATTTATGTATATATTTTATATAATTATTATATATATATATCGTGAACTTTTCTTCGTTTTTTAATTTTCTGTTAATATTGTTTTTAATTTCTACAGTAGATGTTTATATTGTTTGATTTTGGATACGCCCAGATTTCGCTATCTACATGTGAGTACCCCCCTCTCCCCCAAAATCAATACAACACAGGCCCCAAGAAGAGCCGCCATACCCGCCACCTTGCCCCGCTACAGGAGCTACTCCATCCACAAGGATAAAAGAAGAAGTATGCACGACCTTTTTGATGATGAGAGAAAAGATGGGGGCTCGGATCCCAAGGGGCAAGAGGGACACAAAAAGGGGAGAATCCTAGAGGAGAAGGGAGGTGAATTCTACTATCTTGAAAAACCTCGAGATACTACTTAAGGATCCTCTCCGGTGACATGGTAGCTAACTTGATCGTTAGAGCGGGTTTAAGCATTTGCTCAAACCCTCCCCCTCTCACCAATGTTATTTCATGTCCCCTCTCTTTAAGGTGAACTTGAAGAGAAAGCACATTCTGCATCATCTTCAAGTGAAGAAGACATCATCAGTTAGCTGGAGCTGGAGTTAACTTTGGAAAGACTTTGAGGAAAACTAGTTTTCCGGTTAACAGATTAGCGCCGTCCGTGGGGATTGTTTTCTACTTTCAACTAAAAGCTGTGTTACTATGGGGAGGATAACCCGTAGCTCAGTCCTAAGAGTTTGCAAAGCAACGGCGAATCAACTGAACATCCCAGAGGAAATCAACCCCGATCTCGACCCTACCCAAGTTGGCGTTCCCAGAGAGGTCGATCCCGACCTCGACCGCACCTAGCATCGCCTCCCAAAAGTGGATCCTCAAGAGGAACGCTACCGCAACCTGGAACGACAAAGGACGACCCTAACCCGGGCCCTAATGAGGATCGAGAGGCACGTCTCGCAATCCTCATTACCTCAAAACCCACCGCGTACGTCCTCGGAAAGGAGATCCAGATCCGAGGCTCGCACTGAGAAGCCTGATGAGAGATCGACCAGGGAAAAGAGCAGAGCGACCCCCAAAGAAAGCTGTTCGGGATCACCACCACCTCGGTGCAGCCCCGCGAAAAGAGCCGCCACCCTCCTGACACGATATATGCCCCCTGTGGCAAGCGGGAGACACGAAGAAAAGCTGCCACCCGGCATCCCCCTTTGTACGAGAAATTACAGAGGTCTCATTTCTCCGTGGCCTCAAACCCCCCGCTATGGAAATATATAATGATACTACGGACCCCAGCGACCATGTGGGGGGCCTTCGAGACCTTGATGCTCGAGGAAGCATCCTCCGACGTCATATATGTCGGCTCTTCCTGGAACGGTGCGCAGAGCGGCACTGGTTTGGTTCAAAAGCCTTCAGCCCAATTCGGGTTGCATCTTTGGAGGAACTGTCCAAACGCTTTGTCAACTACTTTTTTAGTGGCAAAATGCGGAAAAAGACATCAGCCATTCTTACAAGTGTCCTGCAGCAGGAGGGAGAGAGCCTCCGTGCTTATGTGAACCGCTTCACCGACGAGACCTTCACCATCCCAGACCTTGACCAGGCCATAGTCGTTATAGCACTAATGGAAGGGTTGTGCGACTCGCCATTCAAGTTCGCCTTGGCCCTGAACCAGCCTAGAAGTCTCTTTAAGCTCCTTACACACGCTGAGAATTACATGAATGCCAAGAAGATTCAGTCAGGGTAGAAAACCAACATAAAGGTGAGCCTGACCAAGGAGGTAAAGGCGCCAGAAGAGCCTCCGAGGCCAATGCCCAATCCGCCAAGAGGTTGACCTTTTTCCCGACCTCGAGAGGGTACAAAGGGAGAGAAGCCTTTGAGATATCGGGACTTCGCCTCCCTCAACGACACCAGAGCTAATATCCTCATGCAAGTTCAGAGTCAAAGGATCTTGAAGTGGCCCGCCAAGTTGAAGAACCCACCGAACCGCAAAGACAAATATTGCAACTTCCATCGGGAACATGAATGTGATACAGTAGAATGTCGGTACCCTAAAGATGAGATTGAGAACTAAGTCAAGAAAAGGCACCTTAGTTAATATATGAAACATGACGCGTAAGATAAAGGCCCATCTGAAAACCCTTCAGTCTGAAGTCAACCTCAACCCCGAAGCCTATCCACACAGTGAATTAAAGTTGGGGGCTTACTAGTAGAGCCCTCCTCTCTTTGTTTCCCGCCATGACTCGTATTGCCGCACAACTCCTACACCTTTGGTCCCGACTGCCTGAAAAGGGACGAGTTCCCGAACTCATTTTCATTAAAAGTTCCATCAGTAAAAGGGATAAGTTCTCAAACTCATTTCTATTTCTTCGTTAATTCGGCAAGCTGGAGCTTTGGCCACGACCCTGGTACGTTTTAACGTGACCTCGACATTGGCAAGCTGGAGCTTGGTCGCGACCTTGGCACATTTTAACATGACCTCGACATCGGCAAGCTGGATCTTGGCCACAACCTCGGCACGTTTTAACATGGCTTCGACAAGTGAGAGCATAGCCATAACTTCGACATGTCCAAATAAGGAAGACACCGCAGCAATCAAAGAGCAAAACACGCGAGGTAATAATAAAAGACGGAAGACTTTTCATCTCCAAAATTGGCCTGAACAACAAAAGGCTTGACCCTGACCTCGGTGCCCAGGGATTCTCAGTAATAACCTTAGCGTCCTAGGAAGCCACCCCGGCTCAGATTTGGAGGACTGCAATTGCCAACTTGTTGGCGTGATAAGAACCGGTAGTAAACCGCGAAAAACTAAATGAATTCGCTTTATTGATAACTCGCCAACTATTCAAGAGATAGGCCAACTCTCCCAATCTACGACCCCTACTCAAAGAAAAGAAACCAAACTCAACATAACCGTAATTCGCCTCCTAATGCTCTATTTGTACTACACCCTAATTCAAAAAATAACAAAACATAATAAATGACTAAACTGCCTTTTGCCTAACATAAGTTTGTAAAGGCTTGGGCCTAACATTAGCAAAAGGGTAAAACAACATCCCGGGGCATTACTCCCAAACCATAAAGTCCTTTGGGCATCTCAAGAATGATTCAACAAGGCAATACACAGAGCCCCGCAAAATAGAGGCATTTGCGGTTCGGTTCCAAACCCGGTGGTTCCGGTTTTGTAAAACTTAGAACCAAACCAAACCATAACTTCCAAGGTCCGATTCGGTTTCCTAACAAAGTGCTCGTTCCAAAATAGTTTTAAAAAC
This sequence comes from Dioscorea zingiberensis, assembly GCA_026586065.1. Taxonomy (NCBI): domain Eukaryota; kingdom Viridiplantae; phylum Streptophyta; class Magnoliopsida; order Dioscoreales; family Dioscoreaceae; genus Dioscorea; species Dioscorea zingiberensis. The sequence goes on from CM048822.1 coordinate 38,106,717, forward strand.
TAATCAAACGAGGACAACATTTGTCATGTGTGTCGCAGATTCTCGTGATTGATTTAAAAACCGCTATATCTTAAACGGTTTTGCTTGTGAATCATAATTGATTAAAAACTGAAATGTGTGGTTCTCGTTATAAACGGTTTACTATTTTTAAAAAAATTGTTAAATCTTATCATGTGTGATTGAAGTAATTTTTATAAATATTTTAAATAATTTTGTATTCCAATGTTTATCCTGATGAATTTTTATTTTTTCGCTTAAGATAAATCGTATATAAAAATATTATATATTTTTATTTAAAATTAAAAGTGGAACCGAAACCATTGCTCGGGCCTGAAGTTTCCAATTCAGTAGGAACCTAAATCGAACCTTAATATTCCGCTTAAGGTTCCGGTTTGGAATCGAATCGGCGGTTCGGTTCCTGTTCAAACTCCAATTCGTAGGAACCTAAATCAACCTTAATATTCCCGCTTGTTGTTCCAGCTTGGGAACCGTAACCGCTTTGACTCGCTCCTGGCCCGGCCAAATAAAGGATGGTTCCAGTTCAGTTCGCCGATTCAAACCGAACCGCGGTCAGGTCTACCGGCAAAGCTACTAATCATAGCATTCCTTAATGCATAGAAAAATACACAAAAGCATAGACATCACGCGTGAACAAAACATTGTGTAAAGACGCTAACCCCTTGTTTGGTTGGAGGTTTTTGGAGGGGTAAGGAGGGGTTTGGAGTTTTTCTTGTGTTTGGTTGGGGGTGTGAGGAGGGGTGAGGGGGGGTGAGAAGGGGTGACAAACCCCTCCTCACCCCTCATTTTCCAACCCCCCAAATCGGGGTTTTTTGGAGGGGTGAAAAATGTATATTTTTTTAAACTAAAAAAACCATCTGAAAATACAATCTTGCCCCCACTTATTTTCAAAATTTCATTTATGTCCTAGATTTTATATAATTGATATTAATTAGTTTAACTTTAGTTTTTATACTAATCTAATTAATAGTAATAAAATTTATATTAGTTTAATAATTACTATTAATTATACTTAAATTAATATAATTAATAACTTTATTATAATTAATTTTAATTAGGCTAATACTAGCTTTTATACTAATATAATTAATAGTAATAAAATTTGTATTTGTTTAATAATCAATATTAATTATACTTAAATTAATATAATTAATACCTTTAATATAATTAATATTAATTAGTATTAAATTAATAGTAATAATGCACATTACACTTTCCTCACTCCTCAATTCTTATAAGCAAATATTATCATTATCTATTTAAACTAAAGGGTAAATTGGTCAAATACACATTACACTATTTCTCACTCCTAATCACCACCAAACAAAAAAAGATTCTCTCTCCTCACTTCCCCATTGAACCAAACATAAATTTTTTTAAAACCCTCCAAATTCCTCCCCTCCAAACTCCCCCTCATCCCTCCCCTCCAAACTCTTCCTTTGAACCAAACAAGGGGTAAGGCAACTCATTCAGAGGCGGCTGATAACCCCGAGGAACTGATCGACTCCCCCCCCTTCCGCCGAAGATGAACACCATAAACTCTACTATACCCAAGTGATAGTCCACGACAAAGTCTTGTCATCCTTATCTAAACCTCATCTCCCCTAAGGCCTCATGCCGAACCAGAATCACACTTCACACACAACCGCTTGGGCCTTGCAGATTTACAACCCCAACCGGCAACTACTCCAGATGTCTAAAGAACGCATAATGAATCGTGAGCAGCGAACGAAGTCCGGTGAAATCAACACCTTGAAGAAAGAGGGGTTGCGGGAAGAAGTCATTTGAAACAACTCCATAACTACTTTAGGTGGGGGCTAGTACATTAGTCCTACTGCGTCAATTTATAAGCACAATGTGATAATCACAGTCATCGTAACGACGTAACCTTAATGAGGCTTTGGTAAAGACACGCCAAAAACCTTTCCTAACACCCGGGATAAAGGCTATTAGATCCATAATAACCATAAAGCCAAACCCAAAAATCAGTTGGATCCCCATATACAGACAGAAGAGATGTGAATAAATAGAACACTAAACAAGAGTAGGAGATATCAACGATTGTAAAATGACTTTGGAACCGACCCTTAACATCAGCTTCGCCGCAACCTCGGGATAAAGGCGCCCCCCATTAACCCTTCGCCTAAACATAACTTGGTCATGTCCATGATACCCCGACTATACGAGATCGACTTCAAAAACACATGACTCCAGATATAGTTATGGCCCGAAGGCCCACCAAACCTCGGGAAGCGGGGGGGAAGGGGGGTTGTGGTGTGTGTTTTGAGGAGGGCAGATGAAGGGTTCCAAGAAGAACAAAGTCCAAAAGAGATGAAGAAATAGTAAGACCCACTTCATTTTAGAAAAACTTCAATAAAAAGCAAAAGTCAAACAGAGGGCAAGCTATAAGAACACAGTGGCAAATGACAAAAGATCTTCAAGGAGGGGACACAACAAAGGTGGCTTCTCTCGTAGCTACTTCTTTTCGGCATATCTCATGATAAAGTTTCATCGCCTCCAGGTGATCAATACCAGCAAGCGCGAGATCAGGATAAACACATGCAAGAGTTTGAAAGACGGAGAACCTATTCCTAGTCATTTTGCCTATCTCCTCCTCGTATTCTTCGCTGGACCTGAACTTGGCCACTATCTACTTCTCGGCCTCCTCTCTTTCTTCTTAAACGGAGGCCCGGAATGATGGGGACTCGGTATAACGTTTGACGGCATCCTTGAGGTCCTGGGCCCATTTACGCGAATCGTGATAACCTGCCTTGAATACCTCAACGCCGGTGTTCACTCTCTCCTTGATAACCAGCTCTCACCCGCCCTTCTCGTCGTCGTAAGACTTTTGTAGGACCCCCAAGGTCGTCCGACACAAGGCAAGCTCCTCTTCGGCCTTAGCCTTCTCTGTGCAAAGCTCGCCCGACAGCTTGCGCTCGACAACTAACTCTAGGGGAAACTGTCTCCCATTTTGCTCGACCTCCAACTTCTCCAGTGATGTGATAGTCGTGCGCACCGATGCCACCCGCCCATGGAAACGTCTCACAATGTGGTCCAGGAAAAAACTAGTTTGTGATAAGACATCACAAAGAAAATGAGAACGGAACTAACAAGATGCAATACTAACGTATACTGCGGAAGGGCATACCATCAAGGCCAAGAAAGAAAGATGATCAACAAAAACATCCTCATCAAAGCTCAACAACTCAGCCTCAAAGGTCTGAGAGCGCACTATCTTAAAGGCCCGTAAGGCCTCCTCGGGAGCAATCAAGGCCTCGAAAATGTTCTTCTGAGGCCCCTGAGAACTAGGGGCCTCTACAGCAACCTAAGGCGCGAATCCCGCGCCCCAGGAACTCCCCACCTCACCAACTTCATCCGCTAGGAGACCCGTCTTCGCCAGCTCAGGAGAAACACCTGCTCCTGAGATCAAAGGTAACTGAGGAAAGTCTGCCAATCCCTCCACTACTTCGGGAAACGAATCAATTCAAGGAGAGACCCCCCGACTTTCTTCCTTCTTCTTCTTCTTGTTCTTGTTCTTCTTCTTCTTCTTCTTCGGAAGCAACCTCGGTAGGAGACCCGTCTTCGCCAGCTCAGGGGAAACACCTGCTCCTGAGATCAAAGGTAACTGAGGAAAGTCTGCTAACCCCTCCACTACTTCGGGAAACGAATCAATTCAAGGAGAGACCCCTTCTCCTCCTCCTCCTCCTCGGTAGGGTTAGCCTCGACAGGAGTTCTTCTTCTTCCTCGAAACACCTGCAAGTCTGCCAACCCCTCCACTACTTCGGGAAACGAATCAATTCAAGGAGAGACCCCCCGACTCTTCTTCTTCTTCTTCTTCTTCTTCTTAAGCAACCTCGGTAGGATTAGCCTCAACAGGAGTTCTTCTTCTTCCTCGATACAACGAAGGGGGCGATCTCGGCGGAAGCAACCTCGGTAGGATTAGCCTCGACAGGAGTCGCCTCGCCAGGAGTGGCCTCGGTCTTCTTCTTCTTCTTCTTCTTCTTCAGCTTGAGCGGCCTCTTCAGCCCGAAAGGCCTCCGCATCGACAAGAAGAGAATCCATAAGAGCATCGATATCCATCCTGGGGCCTGCTAATACGAATGACAATAAGGTAACCAGCAGACCTGACTCCGACAAAGAAGACTCGAGACTCCCTACCCTTTGCTACGAAAAGGCCATGATATCAGAGATTGCTTGGGATAAGGACCCAGTCAAGAGGAATCTTAGGGAAACCTTTATGGACCTTCAGTTTTTCTTTTTCTCATCTGATTCCTTGGCCCCGGATTTGGATTTCAATCTCGGAGACCCGCATGAAATTGGAACTCCCCAGGGTTGGTCAAAACAGACAAAGTAAAACTTGTCTTTCCAATCATAAATAGAGGACCAACCGAGGCCTAAGAAGAATTCACCTCCTCGAGCGGCAAAATAATACCAGCCTCGAGAAAGATGGGATCTTAGCGAGAAGAGGAGGTTAAACCATTTAAGGTTTGGCTCAATCCTAAAGTGTTTGAGAACCATAACAAAACCACACAACACCCGCCATAAGTTAGGGGGCAATTGAGTAGGACTCAACTGATAATGCCTTAGAATCTCCTGAAATATCATGGGAAAAGGAAGTAGGAGACCGGTCACTAGAGCGTCGAAATAAATGACGATCTCGCCCTTGGACGGGGAATTCGCCCTCTCACCGGGGCAGAGGGCTCTAAAGGTAAAAGAAGGAGATTTAATAAGGAAGCGCTTACAAATTCGACTTACCCCGTCTGGCGAGAGAGAACTACAAACAAACTCAATCGCAGCGTCCTCCATTGTTATAGAAGAGGGCCAGGTTTCGGTCCCCTCTGCCCTAATAGTCAAAGAAGAATGGGCCATTACCTTATAAGGTGCAAGGCGAGAAGCAACAGCAAAAATAAAAGCTTTTGGAAGGCTTAGGAAGAAGATGCACAATGCGAAAAGAAACCCCTTCCACAAGCCTCATTTATATCATCCCCCCCCCCCACCCCCCAATCATACCAACGGCCAGAATCTTACCCCACGATCCGCATCAACGGCTGGGGACTTCCTCGACAAAGGTACTCCAAGGAGAGCAACGCTTGGCATATCAAAGAGCTCACATACTTTGATAATCGCACCACTTCAGATAGAAGAATTTGAGAAATCAGGAGACGTGACAGCCCATAATGACTACACAACATTCAGAATAGGCGCACAGCTTATTCATGTCATCAATAACACTCCCAAGGGCACCTCTCTTCCTTGCAGCAACGTGTACCGGTTAGGTACATGAAAAGTTCCCATCTCTCAAATCTCAGATCGACCACAGGGGTACAGGTACAAACTCGTCCCATATCGACACATCCTGAATCCCGTCAGTAGTTCAAGTCTTAGTCTTGCAAACAAGTCCTCCCGAGCTCAACATGGCCCGAGATCATAAAGAGGATATGTGGTGTGGGATGGGTGGGGTGGGGAGAGCTAGTGATACGCCCAGATTTCGCTATCTGCGTGTCAGTACCCTCACACCTCCCCGCATCAATGCAACATAGGCCCTAAGAAGAGCCGCCGTACCGCCACCCTGCCACCCTAGCGGAGCTACTCTGCCCACAAGGACAAAAGGAGAACTCTGCACGACCTCTCTGATGATAAGAGAAAAGATGGGGGCTCGAATCCCAAAGGGCAAGAAGGGCACAAAAAGGGGAGAATCCTAAAGAAGAAGGGAGGTGATTCTACTCTCTTGAAAAACCTTTAGATACTCACTACTCAAGGATCCTCTCCGGTGACTTGGTAGCTAACTTGGCCGTCGGAGCGGGTTTGGGTATCAAGGCCCTCCCCCCTCTCACCGATGTTTGTTCTTGTCCTCTCTCTCTCTTTCAGGTAACCTCGAAGAGGGAGCACCTTTTGCACCGTCTTCAAGGGAAGGAGACATCATCGCTAGTCGGAGTCGGAGTAAACTTTGGAAAAACTCTAGGAAACCCGAGGATGTAAATTCCTACCTTGTGCTCAAGCAGCCGTGTGAAGGCACTTAGGCTTATTGGGTGTTCGAGAAGATAAAGATGCATCTTTAGTTTTTATTAGGCTTTTTCAAATGAACTGTCGATCTAGATGAAAACAAAGGTCCAGACTTCCAGTTAGATAAATAAAAGATAAAGATGCATCTATCTATCTGTCTATCTATCTATCTATCTGTTCAAGAAGATAAAGATGCATCTTTAGTTTTTATTAGGCTTTTTCGAATGAACTGTCGATCTAGAGAATAAGAGATAAAATTGGTATAACCTATCTATTTAACATATCTATTTATCTATCTATCTATCTATATCAGAAATTGGTATAACCTATCTATCTAACCTATCGATCTATCTATCTATCTACCTATCGAAAGAGAGAATAAGGGATAAAATTGGTATAACACTCACCAAAAAGGTTGGCTTAATGAATAGATATACTTATCCTAGAGATGAACTAAGGATAAAATCTTTTGGATTTATTCAAGGGACGGATCAAAATTATATAGTTATTTTCTTTTCTCGAAGATCTGCCAAGCATAGTGGGAAAGTTGTCGCCATATGACTTGGAAAGCATGGGCTCGAGTCATGGAAACAATTTTTTGCACAAAAAAAAAACAAGATAAGGCTGCGTACAATAGACCCAAGTGGTCCGACCTTTCCCCGAACCCCACGTATAGCGGGAGCTTTGTAGCACAAGGCTGTCCTTTAAAGATCTACCAAGTATAATATATACTTTTTTTGGCAAAGACGATAAGCACCCCGCGTGAAAAAAGTCAGGGGCGAACAACGCCACACTGCGGCAAGCACGCGTTCTCACCTTGTTGTCATGGGGGTTCAAACATGGGATTGTCCCAACCAACAAAGTCCTACACAGGGACCCAAGCATCAATAGGCCAAAAGGTCGTTAGTCTACCATGTATATATAATATAAAATTAGTTATTTTGTTATGTTTATATTTGTCTTCCACATTGAACGAAAGGTAACAAAACCTAGTCAATTAAAGGCTTGAGTTTACATGGGATATCCCACAAGAGGCTAAGAGAGTAGAGGCCCAAGGAAAGCCATGCCACAGAAGGATCAAACTAAGGATCCACATAAACCCTGAGTTTATACATTCACTTGAACATCTGTTGTAACTTAGGATTATCTGTACCGTGTTTAAATTATAAATAAAACATAGTTTATCCACCTTTCTAAAAAAATAATAATAAAAATAAAAAAATAAAAAAAATTAAGGTATCCTAAAATGATGAATAGTCTGGTCTAGCCTAGTCTAGTTATATATAGCCCCAACTATAGTTACATGGAAGTCTATACCAGAATAAGTCAACAATTAAAGTAAAATATGAAGTGAAGAGATAAATTATAAGTCAATTCTTTAGCGGGTAACCAAAAGTAATTAACTCAAAAAAAAAAAAAAAAGAATCAAAGAAGGCCAAAGCTTGGAGTTCGAAGGATAAATTATGCCAAGGTTTAACTGAAAACTAGGTGTTAAATTGCACAGGCATGGTCTTGCCTCATCAAGCTAACAATAGAACCAACAGATCGGTGCATATTTAACAGACCTACCAATCAGATAAAAGACCCGGTGATGCCATCAAGATAAGCCTATTAAATCAGTAGCCAAACCACATCTCACAAATAGAATTCTTTTAGTAACTCCGCCATATTTATAGAACTATTTGTATAATTATAAGAACTATCATTGTTCAAAATTTTATATATGGTTTAAGATCTAATTCCTAAAATATCCATTGTGACAGTAATAAATCTTCCTAACATGTGACATAAACAACAACTAAGCCTTAATCCCATACTAGATGGGGTCAGCTATATGAATTCTCTGTCCCATGTAGCTATGTTAAAGACAAGATCCAGATCAACACCTAATAAACGTAGATCCTTAGACACTATCTTTCTTCATGTAATCTTCGGTCTACCTCTACCTCTTTTTTTACCTTCTATTACAAAACGATCACATTTTCGAACCGGGGCACCTAGGAGTCTACGACACATGTGTCCAAACCATTTTAAACGCCCTTCTCTAATTTTATCTTCAATTGGTGCAACATGCACCTTCTGTCAGATGTATTCATTTTTAATCTTATCCAATCTTGTATGACCACACATCCACCTTAATATCCTCATGTCTGGCACATTCATCTTCTCGATATGTTGACATTTAGTTGCCCAACACCCGCTCCCGTATAACATGGCCGGTCTAACTGTCGTTCTATAAAACTTTCCCTTCACTTTGTTAAGCATCTTCTTATCACATAAGACATCCGTAGCACTTCTCCATTTCAACCATCTTGTTCTGATTCTATGGGTTACATCTTCATCGATCATCCCATCCTCTTGGAAAATAGAACTTAGGTAATTAAAATGGTTACACTTAGACACTATTACTCCACCTAGTGTCACTTCCTCAAGGCCCCTCCTACTTTGACTAAAATTACAATGCATATATTCTGTTTTACTTCCACAATTCTAACTTCTGATTGATTCTATCTCTAGTCTCATCAACTAGGACAATATCATCTACAAATAACATACACCATGGGATGTCATCTTGGATACAACTAGTTAACTCATCCATTAATAGAGAAAACAAATATGGGCTCAAGGCCGAACCCTGATATAGACCCACCAAGTTATAGGAAACTCCTTCATATCTCCTCTAATCGTTTCTCACACTCAGAATCGCTTCCTTCGTACATATCCTTAATAGCATTTATATATTTAACATGAATGTCTTTCTTCTCCAACGTGCACCAAAGGACTTGTCTTGGTACCCTATCATATACTTTCTCTAGGTCAATGAAAACTATATGAAGATCTTTCTTCTTCTCTCTATAGATCTCCATTAAACCCCTTAACAAATGAATGGCTTCTATTGTAGATCTGTCAGGCGTAAAGCCAAATGTGGTTCTCTGACACCTTCGTAATATCCCTGAGTCAATGCTCTATAACCCTCTTTCAGGAGTTTTATCGTGTGGCTCATTAACTTAATGTCACGGTAGTTTGTGCAATTTTGAATATCCCCCTTATTTTTATATAAAGGTACTAGAATGCTCTTTCTCCAATCGTCTGACATATTTCCCCATTTTAATATAAAGTTGAAAATTTTGGTTAACCATAATACCCCTAATTCACTAAGACACTTCCAAACTTCAATCGAAATACCATCTGGGCCACAAGCTTTCCCAACCTTCATCTTTTGCAGTGCCTCCTTGACCTTACTAGGCCTCATTCTACGTGTATAGCTAAGGTTCTTCTCCACTACTGATGCATAAAAATCTATGAAATTATCCTTATGACTTGTATTGAATAGGTGATCAAAATAACTTCTTCATCTCTCCTTAATTTCTTTATCTTCTGTCGAGACCTGTTGAAACTCATCTTTAATGCACTTGACCTGGTTCAGATCTTTCCCCTTTTTATCTCTTAGCCGTATATCTTCTACATTTCTATTTCCCCTTCTCAAGGCCCCCAACTTTTTATACAAATCGGCTAAAGATTTATCTCGAGTCTCGCAAACTGCTTTCTTGGCCTTTTTTTCTACCTTCTTATATTTTTCGAAGGCTTCCCTATATTTAGCCATGGGTAACTTCTTTCCTAACATGTGATATATGTATAATTAAACTTACTGAAAGAAAATGAAAGGAAATTAGCTGACTCATGTGCAACCAATAAGATGTTCACCATAGGTTGTTTAACAAAATACAAAACATATAAAACAACATAGAAGAAAATACGAGTTACAATTTACCTAATAAAGCTTTGCCAAGGTCCTTTAATCCCGGAATTGCTCTCAAAAGCAATGTGTTCTGCACAAATCAAATACATCAAAACCCAAGAAACCAAAAACATGAGAAACATATAAAATCCAATTCAAAAAACAATCAACATATTCTAATGGTTGTATGTATATACATTCATTTCATGTGTTCATTCTCAGTGCAATTGCTCGCATATAACTCATCCTATTCCTCAGAATCCTTGCACATGTACAAAGTTGTCACCTTTATTTATACCCCAATCAATACTACATGTTTTAAGTTTTCTAATTTCGTTAAGAACATACAACATTAAGTTCGACCATAATAAGCCATTGCCAGCAGGAAACATCATAAATAAACCTAATTTCGAACAAGATAATATGCTCTACCAAGAATTATGGCATCAAATAAGTCCAAATCTCAAAGCCAAAAACCTTAACAAGTGACCAACAAAAAACCAATTTCACCTTATGTTTGCTTTACTTTCTAGAAAACAAATCCAACAACTCTATACAATCCAACTCAAAAGAAATTCTTTGAGAAAATTAAGCATAAGACAACCAGTCAAGAGAAAAGAGGACCTGCTTATCAAGTGGATGTCGAAAGTCATCAGCATCGAGATCACGAAGACGCGAAGGCGCTACGCCTCGAAAACGGCGACCAATTCCGTGAGCGGCCACCCTTCTTCACAATTCCATCTCTCAGAGAAAGACAGCCAATTCCGATCTTGTGGCCTGAAGGCCCTATAGGGATCCGAGAAGAGGTTCCCCGAGAGACGAAGCGAGAGGGAAGGAGGACCATGGACGACATGGATTCAAGCGAGAGACTTCGGGCTTCTCAAACGGCCTACTATCTACCGTCTCGGTCTAGTGTCCCGCGGGCCAAGATAAAGGAAAGTCTTACCTGTTCATATCGGTTCATGTGGGCAATGGGCATTAGAAACCAGAAATATCAATATTTTACTTTAAAATAAAATTAAAAAAAGGGCTTTTTATAGGTGTACCCCTGAATAATTTTGAAATTGTATATTTACCCCTAAATAAAACATAATTGCATACATACCCCTGAATAATAGGTATAATTGCGTATATACCCCTGGGTTAAAATCAAATGAAAAACCGTCAAGTTAACAAACGGTAGACATGCAAAATGACCATCATACCCTTTACATATATACCCCTAAAAAATTTGTTTGATTATAAATTTAAAAATACCCCTTTAAAAATCTAAATTTTAAAATAGTTAAAAAATATATAAAGAGGGGTATTTTGGACATTTTTTAACCCTTAACCTAAGTTGTAACCATGGTTAAGATTACTTGGTTAACTTCTGTCAACGGATCCTAACAGTAGGGGTATATCTGCAATTCAACTTATTTTTCAGGGGTATACAAGCAATTATGATTTTTTCGGGGGTAAATATGCAATTATGAAACTTTTGAGGGGTATCTAACCAATTTCCCCAAAAAAAATTAGAACCTTTTAAAATTTTGATAAATAACAAACAATGAGCTGTTCCTAACTTATATAACAATATAGATATTTTTCTTTTGTATATGTTCATTAGAAAATTGTATTTGCTACTATAGCTCTTATGTAAAGTTTTTAATTGCATATATATATTAATGTTGAAAATATAAAATTTTAAACCAATAAGTATATATTGTCTATGTGATGTGTAGAAATCGATCTCCAGAACACGCAATACCAGGGATTCAAGCTTTCTAGAAGCTATCTGCAGGTCAGGGATGATGAACAGAGGTGAAGACCGGTAATTCAGTTGGAAGTCACTGATCCAAGCGCATTATCATTGGCCAACGGTTGATGAGGCAAGCTATCAGTGGAGAAGGCGCGAACGGTGAAAACTTCTAATCACCACCGTTCACTACATTACACACTGGGTCCCAGCAAACAGAGTGCATCCGAACAGTCCAGATCATTACATTTCTATGCCGTTCAATTGCTGAGAAAATAGATGATTTGATCTCAACCATACATAGCTTCATCTCTTCACTATATAAGCTGTAAACTGTTTTTCAGTAAATACTATTGATTGATTTGATGATGAATGGAATTCACTCCCTCTTTGATCTCTCTTTCTTCTCTTCTTAATCTCTCTTTCTTTATTGAAACCTAAACCTCGCATCACTGGTATCAGAGCTCCGATCTCGGCAATGGAGAATAGCAAGAAGCAAGACTACAAGGATTTGGAAGCTCTTATCAAGGAGAATGATGAGAAGTGTTCTAAAGCCATCCAAGCCATCCAAGAAATTCGTGAGGAGCAGAGGAAGACCTCAGAATCCATGGAGGAAATCAAGAGGTTGATCCATGGATTGATCTCTTCCAACAATGAGGTAACTGCTCCCATTCGCCCCTCTCCTGTTAATAGGAATGATGGAATTCTAGGCCCTGGTGATTCTTCTATGCATGTTAGTGGTGACTCATCATCTATGAACACTAGTCACTATGCTAAACTTGAGTTCCCTCGGTTTGACTTATAAAGTAGATCAATTCTTTGAGTTAGATCACACTAATGAGTTGAACAAGGAGAAAATGGCATCTATACATCTAGATGGTAAAGCATTGAATTGGTATAAATCCTTCTTGAAAACCAGAGATAAGAATAAGAGAAGTTCTTGGAATGAATTTGTGATTGCTATAACTGAAAGGTTTGGAGAGAATTTGTTTCTTGATCCTGTTTCTGAATTGACGAAATTGAAACAAACTGGTTCATTAGAACAATATTTGGAAGACTTTGATTTGTGCTTAAGCAAAACAGATCTGTCTGAAGCTCAAGCTATCAGCCATTTTTTAGGAGGATTGAGAGAAGAGATTGAATTATCAACAAGGTTGTTCAATCCCACTTCTTTGCAATCAGCTTATGCTTTGGCCAAGGTTCAAGAATCTCTGTGGATGAGAAGAAAGAAACTAGAATTTAACAGTAATTCCAAATCTAAGAACAGTGGTACACCATATGTTAATCAGTTGCAAGAACCTTTATCAATCCTGTTAAACCTGTGACTACAGTTAAAACAAGCAATTCAGGAGTTTTTTCAGGTGATCCATCCAATATGAACCAAACCAGGAGGCTAACTAGTAAGGAAATAGATGAAAAGAGAAGGAAGGGACTGTGTTTTTGGTGCGAAGAGAAATTCACACCTGGCCATAAATGTAAAAGAAAACAAATATTCTTCATGACTGCTGTAGATGAAGATCAGGAAGAACCAGATAACACAGTGGAAAACAATGTTGAAATTGAAGAAGAAATTGAAGGAATTGATCCTGGCAACCCTTATATTTCTTGCAATGCATTGTCAGGAGACTATAGCTTCCAAACCATGAGAATCAAAGGTTCTGTTAGAACAAAAACTCTATCAATCTTAATTGATTCTAGTAGCACTCACAATTTCTTAGATTCTCAAATGGCCAAACAACTTGGTTGTTTGTTGGGGCCAATTGATCAGCTCAAGGTACCTGCTGCAAATGGTAATGTATTGACATGTAAAGAAATTTGCAGGAACTTTGTATGGCATATGCAAGGTTACAAATTCACAGCAGAATTTCTTATCTTGCCACTGGATAATTATGATATGGTTTTAGGAATTCAGTGGTTGACTGAATTGGGAGATATAACTTGGAATTTCAAACAGTTACAAATGAAATTCCAATCAGATGACCAAGACTATACCTTGAAGGGAGATGCAGATAATTCCATGCTATGGGTCAATGAGCAGAAAATGCAGAGATTGTTAACAAAAAGCTCACAACTATCAAAGAATCAATGCTTTGCCATTAGAATTATGAGCCTTGAAGAATCTGTATCCATTCCACAGAATGATCTTAAAAATAGGTGTCAATCCTTACCAGTAGAAGTGGCCAACATTTTGTTGAAACATACTCAAGTCTTTCAAGAACCTAAAGGATTACCACCATCAAGGCAGCAAGATCATAAAATTATATTGAAGGAAGGTACAGAACCTGTATGCAGGAGGCCATACAGATATGGGGCATTACAGAATTGAACAGTTGACACAAGAATTACTAGATTCTTGTGTGATCCAAAACATCATTTCTCCCTTTTCTTGTCCAATAGTTTTAGTCAAGAAGAAAGACAATTCTTGGAGGATGTGTATTGATTATAGAGGCCTTAACAATTTGACAGTGAAGAACAAATTTCCCATACCAATAATAGAAGAATTATTAGATGAACTTCATGGAGCAGCAATCTTCTCAAAGTTGGACCTGAGATCAAGCTACCATCAAATCAGGATGCATCCAGAAGATGTACCTAAAACAGCATTCAGAACTCACACTGGCCACTTTGAGTTCAAGTTAATGCCTTTTGGCCTCACTAATGCCCCTTCTACATTTCAAGAGCTCATGAATGAAATTTTCAAGCAACAATTGAGAAAATTTGTGCTTGTATTCTTTGATGATATTTTGATTTACAGTAAGGATCTAACTCAACACACTCAACACCTTGATGAGGTTTTACAGATTTTGATGAAACACACATTATTTGCTAAGCTTAACAAATGCTCATTTGCTCACAATTCTGTTGATTATTTGGGCCATGTGATTACAAAGGAAGGTGTATCTACTGATCCTAGCAAGATAGAAGTGGTGAAAGGTTGGCCAATACCCTTGACTATTAAACAGTTAAGAGGATTTTTGGGACTAAAGTGTGTTATTACAGGAGGTTCATCAAGAATTATGCACTTTTAACTAGTCCATTATACTCACTGTTAAAAAAATCTGCAAAATTCAAGTGGAGTAGTTCTTCTCAAGAGGCTTTTGATGAAATTAAACAAGCTCTAACTACAGCACCTGTGTTAGCATTGCCTAATTTCAATCAAACATTTGTAGTGGAGACAGATGCTTCCAATTGGGGTATTGGGGCAGTTTTAATGCAAAGTGGCAATCTACTGGCTTATATAAGCAGAATGCTATCTCCTAGATACCAAAAATTACCCATTTATGAAAGAGAAATGTTTGCCATACTATTTGCCATCAAAAAATGGGAGCAATACTTGATGAGCAAAATGTTTTCATAATCAAGACGGATCATCAACCTTTAAAATATACATTTGGAACATAAGTTAACAACACCAAGCCAATACACTTGGCTATCCAAATTAATGTCCCTTGATTATGAAATCCAATACAAATCAAGGGGTTCTACTCCTGCTGCTGATGCTTTGTCTAGAATTCATTCTCCACAAGTTTTGATTCATGCTTTATAAACTGTATCTACAGATTTACTAGACAAGGTCGAGGAATCCTTGCATAAGGATGATCAGTTAGAAGAAGCCATTCAACAACTACGACAAGGTTAGGAGCACCCAAAATTTACACAGTGTCACATAATAAATTGCTTTCGAGAAAAGGGAGATTGGTGATAGGACACGATTGGGAATTAAAGAGTTTTCTATTAAATTAAGATTTTGCCGGTCTTTGCAGGTGGCCATTCTGGGATTCATGCAACTTATCAAAGAATATCAGCAAATTTTTATTGGAAAGGATTATGGAAATCAGTCAGAGAATTTATAAGGCAATGTGAGACTTGCCATAGATACAAACCTGAAACTGTAGGTCAGCCTGGATTACTACAACCCTTACCTCTACCTCAACCTATTTTTACAGACATTACCATGGATTTCATTGAAGGACTGCCCAAGTCTAAAGGCAACGATGTCATACTTGTAGTGGTGGATAGGCTGACTAAGTATGCTCACTTCATACCATTAGCACACCCTTATACAGCAGCAGTTATGGCCCAAGCTTACTTAGACAATGTTTATAAATTACATGGTTGTCCCAACAGCATTGTGGGTGATAGAGATCCCATATTTTTGAGTACCTTTTGGAGGGAATTCTTCAAGGCTCAAAGGGTTGAACTTTGTTTATATAAAAAAAATACATGTCCCAATCCTAATACAATTTAAATTCCAATTTAAATAGAATTCATATATATCCCAATCTCGATATATTTAAGATATTTATGATAAATAAATAAAATTTAAATATGTCCCAATCCTAATCGATTTAGGATTCCTTTGAGATAAATTGATAAACTATTTGGTTGCATCTCGGGCCAAAAGCACGAATCCTGAGACAAACCCAAGGCAATCTCAAATCCCAAGATGCCCGAGAATACAAATCTAGAGGCAATCTTATATATTTGCTTATATATATATATATATATATATATATATATATATATATATATATATATATATAGGTATATATCTATATAAAACATAAATTAAAACAAAATTCAGGGAGTTTATTGCAAAAAAAAGGGGGAAATAAATATAATTACAAACTTTCAAGAATATAAATGCAATATATATATATATATATATATATATATATATATATATATATAAGGAATCAAAACTTTGACTGAAAGGGCCCTATGTCCATGGTCATTGTTTTTATAAAATATCCACATGTATATATACATAATATATATATCAAAAGATTTTATATATATATATATATATATATATATATATATATATATATATATATATATATATATAATATATCTTATCTCTTTCAATTGGTTTAAAAATATATATATAAAAGTATATATATATTATTCAAATATAATTAAACTAATGAGATAAGATATTTATTTAATATATATCCATTGTCTGGATAATACCTGGTCATTGTGAACCGGTCCATAATGCCCGTTTCTCAAGGCACGTTCTCTCCATGAACTGAGAACCGCTTGGACGTTGCCTTATGGATATAAAGAAACAGACAAGGAGAAGGAAAGCATAAGACAGAGAGAGCATCAGACAGAAAGGAGGAGAGAAGACATAGAATCATACAGAGAAAGGAGAGAAGGTATTCTTTATCTATACATATATACTTATCATATATTATATATATTATATATTATATGATATACGAGAAAAAAGAAGTGGCCTCTACGCCTCTCTCGTCGCAGCCAACCCACCGGAAGCCTCAATGTGTCCCTTTGCCGCCGAGTCGCTCATGAAGATAGAAGTCTTCTTCCCTTCGACCGCTATATCGTTGAAACTTGATGTCGCCACCAAACCGCCAAAGCATCTTGGTTGCCAAGGAGAAGAGCCTGCTCACTACATCGCCGAAGCGTCGTTGTCGCCTCAATTGGTTTATGAGCCGCCCAAGCCCTGGCCGATCACCACCTAATTGCAGAGATCCGGCTTGATCTCACTGCCAAATCGGAAGATATATTAATATATATATGTATAGATACATATATACACGAAGATGTAAATCCCGATCAGCCGTCGTCGTCGAATCGCTGCCTGACCACACCACCGGAGAAAGTGAAGCAGAGGAAATCATATTCTGTTCTGCGGCGAGCCTCTGATTTTGCCGTCCGCCCATCATCAACGCCATGTCACCGGAGAAGCTCTTCTTCCCTCTCGCCTCCACCGAAGGCCAAGCCCCCTTTCGCACTCTGCCCAGATCCAGCCATGCCTGCTCAGAATCACCTGAAGCCTATATAATTTTATATACTTAATATATGAAATTCTTGCCTTTGCCTTGCATCTCCTCGCCGTTGCAGAGTCTCCGACACGCATTCCGCTGGAGCCCTAATATTATCTATTATATTCTCAAGAAGTTGGAAGACGGAAGCTCTACACCCTTAACTGTCGGACTTCCGGCCTTCAATGCCGCCGCTGGAAGAGATCACATCCTATATTACATATATATTATACATGAAAGAAAAGGGGAGATGAAATCCCTCTGCCTTTTCTTTGCCTACAACCGAGGTCGGAGAAGAAAATGAAGCTGCTGCACCCTACTCGAGAATGACGAAGGTCATGATGGTGATGGGAAAGATTCCAAGGAAGCTGTTGTACGCTTCTGCCCAATTTCTCGCCGAAGCCCTATCTCCGGACGCTTCAAAGTTTCTCCCCGTCGAAGAAGAAAAGGAGAGTATGAGAAGCAACACAAGAGCAGCGAGGGAGGAGCTCTCGTCAGTTGACATGGAAATATAAAAAAAAAAGAAGAAGATAAAGAGCGATCGAGACTGCTACATTAAAGATCCTGCAAAATAAGAATGTAACGCCCCGGTTTTTCTTGGCAAACATTATAAATACTCAATAAATATTGGTGTTTAATAATTTAAGCAAGGGAGATAGATTTTAATTAATATAGGTAATATTCTTTCTAAGTGGATTAAGGTGACGATTAATCTTTTCATGTGCCTAAGTTTGGACTTGTTAACGTTCATAGTAAAGAAGTGACAAAATAAGATAAATAATAATGCCTAGGTGTTTATTTAGAAAGGATGTGACAAATAAACATAATAACAGATATTAATGCCATAGCTTGTGGAGATTCTTATTGTGAGAATAATATATGACAAGATGAGCATGTGACATAAGCTAAATACTAAATAGGTTAGGACTTGATTAAAATTGAGGAAGGGCTGCCTTGCTTTCGGGCCGGGCCAAAAAGGGAGGAGGCTCAGAGGGAAAAGGGTCAGCGATGGGGGGGAAAGGAGGTGCCTCTCCTGGAAACAGGGATTGGAGTGGGCGTTCGGTTGGCCGGCAAGCAGGAGCTGTCAGCAAGCATGTGAAGGAGGACGCGAAGCTGCCACGAGGAGCTCCAGATGCCCGCACAAGATGTGAAGAGGTGAGGGAATGCCTTTGGTGTGACTGGGGCTTCGGGGAGGAGGAATTACTCACTGTCTCCTCTGTGCTGAACTCTGGCGAGGTTGAGAGCAACCATTCTCAGTCCCTGACCCCTGTTCTGAACTCCGGTGAGGCCTGAGCTCAAGCTTCCCCTGCTCTCCATTCAAGTTTCCCCCTGTCTCCCCTCGCCCCTCCCCCCTTTCCGGTGAGCTCGGTGCTCCAGTCCCCACCAACCGGGTTGTCTCTTAGTTCTAGCTCCGGCCAAATGAGGGTGAAGCTCCAAAGAGTCACTTACAGGAAGTTCGGTCAATTAAGAGGTGTTGATTGTAGTGTTATTCTGAACCGATAAAGCTTAAATGTTATTTGTTATAGTTGTTGTTGTTATTGGGATTGTGGCTAGTATTGCTTCACGCTCTTACGCAGCTTGGTCAGAAATTATATGAGATCGGAAGAGAGGTACCATTTGGTTGTAGGATGATTGTAAAATCAAAGAGATTCATTAGAAATATTGTGTAGCTTGGGAGGATTTCGGGTTGCCCATCACCTGCTTGTTAGAATGTTAATATGAACCAGTTTGCATAAGCATGTGTATGAATATAGAGAATTCTATGGTTGCTTAGCTTGTACAGGCAACTATGGTTAAAGGGAAGACATTTTGTACTGATCCTGAATTAAGAGTTCAAAGAGAAAAGTGTTATTTGATCTTAATCATGCCCAGCTTGGGTTGAAGCAAAGTCTAAAGGAGTGGAGGGACAATTAACTGGTTGCTTGTATAGAACTAGAGCACAAGATTTGAGGTAAGGTTCTGCCAATTGAGAGATGGTTTTGTGAACCCCTCCTATAGTTCTAATGACCCAATAAGCTTGTGTATACTAGTTAATTTGCTGCTGTATTAAAGTTTGCTTACTTTGTATTTAGCTGGAGACAAGAGATCAAAAACCATACTTGATGTAGTTGGTGATACTTTGTCGATGTATCACTTGTCTTGTCAAGACCTTATGTTCAGGAGTTGTATTAGCTGAACTGGAGTTGAAGCTTGCCTTGTAGCCAAATTGATAATACAATGACAAAGAAAGTGTACCCTGCTGTGGCAGTTTCTTGGGCCCGGCAAGTAGTTGATGAAATCCCTATGTGAAGGTTTATGTGAAAATGCTTTGCATGTGTTATAATGTAGGGAAGGCATTGATGTGCTTATGGCATGGAAATACTTACTGCACTATTAGGACTTTAGGGGTCCATGAGAAGTAGCTATGTTACATTTTATTCATGCTTATGTTATGTTAATGAGATGTTTTAGAGAAATATGGAGAGTATTGGCAAGGCATTTGAGGAGTGGGCTTCAAGTAAGGTGGACTTAGGCCCATGGACCCTTAGAAGGGAAGTAGCAATTATAAGTTCATATAGCATGAACTAGTGTTAATCTAGTTACAATTGTAAAGAGAATATTATTATGATTACTAATAAATAACCTTAGTGATGGTAAGTTAACCTTATGAAAATTCTCCATTGTTGCTTATGAGCTTTAAGAGTAGGGCTTAATTATGGGCCTTGAGCCCAGTAAAAGAAACGGGCCCATAAATAATTGGATATAAATGTGTAGTGTAATGCATAGAGTACTATCTATGCTTTCTTGACATTTTAATGTAGATTAATGATTAATCCATGTTAGGATTCCTGGGTATGGATTCCCTGCTTTGTCTGGTTGTGATATGCTTGAGTACTGGGCCTTCGTCTTACTAGACTTGGGCCCATGATTGAGTAAAGATATTGTTGAATAGAAATAGGTGTTCCAATAAATTAGTATTTATTGGATATGATTGTTTGTACTAGGTAAAGGAAGAACAAGTCGGGGACTCCAGGAAGTTCTAGACATACTTGGATTACTTAGGACTACAGGTGAGTGGACCTACTGTATATTCTCGTGTTTTGATCGGGTTTTGCCATGTTTTCAGCTTATGTTCCTCGGCTAAGATTTGTTCCCGGTTTTGAGAATGCTTTCGATTATTTACAGCTATTGTAGATTGATGTTTTCTGCATATGACTAGCTGTAGATCATTGAGATAGACATGAGATAGATATAGGACGTGAGCATCGATCGTTGCTTCCTGTTAGACGCTCCTTGCTATGCAGATGCGGCTCCATTGAGCTAAGACCAACGTGATACCGAGTAGGGGAAAGGTTTTACTTTGTTTTCAAATGAATTTCTAGCATCAAAACCTTGTTTTAAAAATGAATTTATCTTAAAACCCTTTTCCGACTCTCTGGAGTGCTCGGTACCACTAGTGAAGACCTAGATCGGGGGAAACCTCGCGGCTTCACAGCCTAGATCGGGGGATACCTCGCGGCTATTTATCTGAGATCTTAGCAAGTTGATCCTACAGAGTTGCATTCTTATCGATAGACGCTCACATATCTAGACATCTCATGAGACATAGACAGGCATGTTGTGACTGATGACTTTTCGGGTTTTCTCGGACATTGCATTAGACGATCATCCTGATTAGGAGGATCTTGCATAGACGTCCATGCTTTACTGTATTTGCTGCATGTATATGAGTAGAGATTACTTTCCATATACAAGATTATATTTTCAGATGCACGGGTCTTAGTGACACAGCGGCAAAAGAGGGGTTCACATATCACCGAGCTCACAGCTCACCTCTTTTCTTACTCACCACATGTGCGTGTGTAGCAGAGTGAAGCTCGGGCACAGGCTAGGCTCGGTGAGATGTGAGGACTTAGTTGGCTCTGGCGTCCCACAATCATTTTCATTTCCGTTGTGTACTCTGTAGATTATATATTTATTTTATATCTGACTTTTGGAGACTAGACCCAGGGCGTAGTCCGTGGAGATCTCAGACGATTGTCTCTATTGTTGGGAAGAGTTCCAGATTATTATGATTTATTATTACCGCTCCGCATTATTCCATGATTTTTAGATCGATTTGATGACCTTGGGCTCGTGGACACCCTCACAGGGGTTTGGTCATTTGGTGTGACACGTGTCTCTATGTGGGATCAAGGTGTTACAAAGAAGATGAAATCTTTCTATGATCTCCCTTACCTATCAGGCGATTTCCTGACTTGGCATGTCAAGGAACCCCAGACTTGTACCACTTGTAGCTTGTCAAAATCTTCAGCTCTACAGGTTCCACCATTATATCCTAGCAAACTGATGCTACGAAGAGAAATGAGGAAAAGCTGCTTGGATGGAGATGCTCAGAATTTCCAGAAAATTATGACGATCAGTGATATCATACTAATCTTGAATCATCCATGAAGTTGTGTGTAAAAAGAGATTTTTTTTTTTTATGATAGAGATTATCCAAATGAGAAGTCATCAGCATGCATATGATCTGTTTGTTGAAATATTCCAAAGAGATTTGAGAAACTAGAAGGTGTAGATGGTGAGAGCAATTCATAAATTCGATTGAAATCATGTTGATGAACTCATGGTGTGCGTGCACGAAGCAAGGAGAAGAAAGTTACTGTTGCTGTCATTGGATCATCTTCAAGTTCTCATTTGACCTTGCAGTAAGTTAGGACCTACAGGGGCTCCTATTAGGAAGCAACCAAAAAGGAGAAGAATAAAGATGGAGTTAAAATAAAAAAAATTCAGACTTGTTAATCAAGATTCATTTCTTGAGAAATGTCAAACTACAGATGGGTTTCCAGCAGATGATGTTAAGATGATATGCAAGCTCTGATAAATGTAGAAATTAAGTAATTTCATCATCTTAAATTTGATCACCCTTGGTGGGTTCAAGACCAAGTAGCTTAAAATCACCAACATAGTCACACCAAGTAGCTATAAACTGTTTATCCTTGTTTGAAGATGCTTTGATATCGGGTGGAGCACTTTTCTGAATAGATGCTGGAGAAGCTCTTCTAAAGCCTTCCTTTGTTAAATTTCACTTGGCTTGGACTATCAAAGTTGAAATCAATGTCAGGGCCTTCTCATTTAAAGTTACAAATGGAGTTATCACATAAGGTCAACTTTTGGGATTTATTCTTAATGAGGTCCATATATATTGGTGCTTGTTGTTGTTTCTTGTGGCTCTCTTCCATGTCACTTCAATAGTCATCCATGTTAAATGTTCAAAATTGAGATTGATGTTCCTTCATGTGTATTTATCAAAATCCAAAAATCTGAGAATTTGTGAGACTCTTGTATAGAGAGACACTGCATGCCTCGTCCCTTGTCCAAGTGGTTGGCAATCAAAATATACAACCATGGAATTAAAAAACCTTAATGATAAAAGCACCAGCAAAAGGTTTAAAGGAGACACCAAGCCTAAGGCTGTTCATGAAATACAACCATAGTTATCCCCATGCAATCCTTTATCCACTGGTTATAAGAAAAGCTTGGGTTGTTTGCTAGCTTTGGATACATGCATAACTTGCAATGGCATGGCTTCTTTATTACATGAGGGTATAATATGGCTAATATAATGGGTTGGTTGTCATTCGGAAACTAAACAAATATATTATAACTCTTGAGTTTACTTCCCAATGTCAACTTTTCAACTATGGTGTGCAAAATTGACAAAATGATGAGACATCTAGTCCATTGAAGTAGTGGACATAATCATTCATTTATATGGATATTATCCTCTCTTGTAAAATAAAAAATAAAAAAAAATAAAAAAATGGTGATATTTGAAAGCTTGTACCGGTTGATAAAACATGAGAATGGTCCATCCCCACACCATTCATAAGCTATTAATGTCTATAGTGACATGTGGCTCTTGAAGTTGATTAAAGTGTTATTGCTTATAATATATATATATATATATATATATATATATATATATATATATATATATATATATATATATATATTATAAAAAGATGGAGATTTTGAAATAGTATGTATCTCGAGGCGATGACAGAGTACATATCTCGAGGCAACTATATATATATCTATATATCCCAAAGTGACCAAGTCTTGGGATAATACCTATCTTGAAGCGGTTGATGAAGTATAAATCTTTCAACGGCACACATGAAATGCAAATCCCAAATTTATACGCATCTCGATGCAACAATGGAATACACATCCTAAGGCGGATGATAAAGACACAAATCTCAAAGCGGCAATGGTGCATGCATATTAAGGTGGCTAAAAAATGCAAATCTCAAAATGATGCAAATATTACGGCGACAACGAAGCACGTATCTTGAAGCAGTGATATAGCGGTGCAAATTAGAAGGCGGCGGCGAAACATACAAGGCGGCGTCATATAAATAAAATAATACATATATATGATTATATGTGCAATAAAGTCATAATTTGCAAACAAATGAATTGTCAAATTAATTCATTTCTCTTGCCTTTACTTGTACTCTTTTGCCCTTAATCGGAGGTTCCCAAGACTCTGTCTGGGGTAATTAATAATAGAGGCTTGCCTCTATTAGGAATTAAAGAACCCACAAATCAAAACAAATATGACATTTGTGATTCGATATATCGCCTAGCGTCTCTTAACAGACACGATGCCAGGCGGGTATTTTCGATCCCACAAACTTAAACATTCTTCAGCCTACCACCCTCAAACAGATGGCTAATCTGAAGTTGTTAACAGATGTTTGGAAATGTATTTGAGATGCATGGCTGGTGATCTACCAAAACATTGGGCCTCTTGGCTATCATTAGCAAAGTTTTGGTATAATACCAACTACCACTCATCAATCAAAATGACCCCTTTCTAAGCTCTTTATGGCATACCCCCTCCTACTCATCTGCCATACTTCCCAAAAGACTCACCCATGATTTCTGTTAATTCAGATCTACAAGACAGAGAAGCAGTTATTCAGATGCTCAAGCAACAACTCATATTAGCACAAGAGAGGATGCAAATTCAGGCCAACAGACACAGAACAGAAAGGAGTTTTGAAGTAGGAGATATGGTTTACTTAAAGTTAAGACCATATATGTAGAGTTCAATAGTGAACAGAGAGGTGCCCAAATTGGCAGCCAGATATTATGGCCCTTTTAAGATCCTGAAGAAAATTGGAACTGTGGCCTACAAACTAGAGCTACCCTCAACCTCTTTAATACACCCAGTGTTCCATGTGTCCTTACTGAAGAGAGCTCTACCAAACAATCAGACAACTACAGCATTACCCTCTTCCTTTCAGCAGACAACACCTTCCAAACCACTGGCAATATTAGACAGAAAGATAGTGAAGAAGGAGAACAGGGCAGCAACCCAATGGCTTATACATTGGGAGAATGCTACACCATCACGAGGCAACTTGGGAGTTAGCAAATGATATTGAGAGGAGATTCCCCGATTTCCCTTGAGGACAAGGGAACTCGACCGGGGAGTATTGATGTGTAGAAATAGATCTCCAGAACACGCAGTACCAGGGATTCAAGCTTTCTAGAAGCTCTCTGCAGGTCAGGGATGATGAACAGAGGTGAAGACTGCCACGCTCTCACCGGATCTTGGGACCTCGGCACGCCAAGAGACAGACTAAGGCATCTCCAAGTAGAGGCGAGCCCCACTCGGATACAAGGCCTAAGGAAATCATAGCAGATAACAACACAAAATTTAATAACCAGATAATATCAGAGTCACAACTAAAATAAAATCAATAATGGTTTACATGCCCTACTCATGGTCAAGGCCCTATAAGCGTCCTACAAAATAAACATCTCTCTCTCAAAGGAAGAATGAGGTCTTCGATCCTCCACAAGTCAATCTAACCCCTCGCACAGCTTCCGAGACCGAGTCACCTACCCCTTTCCCCCTCGGGACCTGAAACAGAAAGAAGGGAAGCAAGTGCATGAGCTTTCGAAAGAAATGCCCAGTAAGTACCCTACAGAGATCTCAATGAAATCCAAACCAGCACAGATGATGTAAGAAAAGTCAAAAAATGAACAAATCAAAGATCACCAATCCACACAAACAGGGCCATGCCCCGCACAAGTCAAAACCCTAGGAGTCTACCACAACAACGGTAGGGCTCCTAACGACAAGATCTCAACTAAGTACTCCTAAGAGTTCACAAGTCATCTCCCTAGTCGGTCATCAGCCTAAGCCGATAATCCACCCTCACCCAAGGTCTAGTAGTGCTACTACCAAAACATGGACATACATTGTCACAGTATCATCCCAATCGACCTGAAAACAAAAGAATATCACGCATTTTACCCCATCAAGGAAACAAAGATTACCAAGATACCCCCATCAAGGGAATCAAAGAATATGAGGACGGGAGAATCCTCAAATCTGCATAGTTGATGTATACCTACGGCCTACCAACAAGACAAGCTCACGCAGTCACGCGTCTTAGCAATGTGGTAGGCACACGCAATATTCACAAGCACACCCTACAGGATGCTAACCTCTCAACATGCATACACAAATATCGAAGTAGAAACCCAGAAGAACAAAGTACGCGTGTATGCAATCAAAGCAATATCATACCAAGTTATGATATCAAAGAGGTAATACCCCCAAAGGGTCATACAAGCATGCACGAGCACAGCAAAAGTACTTACATAAAATCATACAATACACTACAAGAAAACATAAGCATCACTGACGGAATTTTTCCAACGGAATTTTTTCCGTTGGTAAAATCAATATCACGGACGGAATTTGTGACGGAATTTCAACGAACAGGTTCAGCACCTCAGACATAATTAGTGACGGAATATAATTTTATCACCAACGGAACATTTCGTTGGTGATAGTTTCCGTTGGTGAAAAGAATTAATTTTATTTCTATGATTTAAAATAAGTTGTTATATATTAGGGACGAAATTAGCAATTATCACCGACGGAATTTTGAATTATCACCAACGGAATTGATTATTATTACCGACGGATTTCTTTTGCTTTCACCAACGGAAATTATAATGAAATTAGCGAGGGACGAATCCCTTGCTACTATCTTTATATAACCTTGTTTATATAATAATTTTCGCGAGGGAAGTTTCCCTCGCTAATTTCATTATATCACAATATATCAAATTGTTTAGATAATGATATTAGCGAGGGAAATATCCCTCGCTAACGTTATTATATATTTTTCAGCATGTAATGAATATATCGAGATATTAACGAGAGATTAAACCCTTGCAAATGTCATTATATATCTATAGCTATATAATGATGTTAGCGAGGGATTTCCTCGCTAATCCCTCGCTACAATCGCCCAAATTTTCATTTACCCGCGCGTGCAGCCACGCTTGCTTTTTCCCTTACTTTTACTTTACTCTCACTCCCGCGCGCTCGCACTCGCACTCCTAGGCGATTTAGGGTTTTCGATCGTCGATCCGGAGATTGTAGCAATTGATTCGCGGAAGAGGTCTCTCGTGAAGCAGTTGGGTTGCTTGATTTCATAGCTCCGCCGTTGTCGCAATCTCCAGTGAACTCAGAGCCCGATTTGCTCCGAGAAAGCTTCTTCGCGTGATTCGCCTGCATCTCAAGGTCCTAATTCGAAATCTCTCTCAATATCTTTGATCCACCTTACCTTCACTCCGATTAGATGCCCTAATTTCTGGAAGAACCACTTAAGTTTCACCAATTGGGGTGTTTGATCCGGTTCATCCCTAGGAGCTCACCTTGCGATCGATGATCCTTTCCCTTTTTGCCTTCTCTTTTCTTTCTAATTAGAGATTTTTTTCAGATTTTTTTTTGTGTGGCAGTTCTAAGAAGTTGTGATTTTGATTTTTGTTATTCTTCTTCCTTTTTTATTCAGGAATTCTTGTGAAAGTTTGATCTTTTAAGTCATGGATATCTGTCACTTAATTAGTTTTGTGTTTATGTAGTTTGCTCACAGGGGATGCATATACAGAGGTGGTGTGAGGAGAAAGGGAGCACTGTTTGTGAAATTTGTTTGCAGGTGAGAGAACTCAAAATGAAAATGGAAATCTCTCTCCCTCTCTCTCTCTATCTATCTCTAAATTTTGTTACTGTTTTTGTTTATATTGAATTATAGAACTTCCTCTAGAAAAGGTTTACATCTTTTAGTCTAGTGTATGCTAAATTGACTCATGTTTTTTCTCTACTGCAATCACAGGTACTCTTTCCGGATATGACCAACTGCTAAACTTGGTGTTGGATGAAGCAATAGAGTTTCTGAGAGGTACTTGTGTTTGTTTTTGTGTTAGCTTGAAGCAATTGCAAAGTTATTTTTTGTTTGTAACTTAAAAATCTTCACCCTAAACTGATATTTCTCTAATTATTTTTGTGCTTGGATGTGTAATCTCTCTTTTTTGCATTCTATGCTTTCATCAGCTATAAGTTGGGGATTTCTTGTTAACAAAAGATAAACGTGTTTTAATCATAACAAAGATGCTAAGTGTAAAGTATGAATAGTTAGGAATACATCTGCATGGCAATTATGTGTGTGTTGATGAAACATAGTGATTCATATAGAAGTTGTGAACATAGAATTATACAAAATGCTAGGGGACGATTACATTAGCAATGGTGGAAGAAACAATTGTCGCATGTATTTTCCATACTGCACCATGGGGTTTTGTTCTTTGTAAATTAATAACCGCTTTAACATTATGACAGATTTTTCACATTTTTACTCAGATTATAAAATGGTCAAAAGCATGCTCATTCTTTTTCACCCATGTTATATTTGTTTTCTCTTAAGATCAAAGACGCACATGGTGTTTGCAATAGCAACTCCATTGTACTTTCTTTAACTTTCTAGCTTAATGTAATATCCACTCCTTAGAAAGCGAGTGGAGTTCTACTTTTTGTCTTTTATGGCATTATCTTATCCAAAGTTTATGTTTTCTTTCAACACAACTCTAGAATGCTTCTCTATGTACATTTTAATTAACTGATCTTCACTTGCCACTTTGTTTTCAATGTATGTAATAAAAAGATGAGTATTATCAAAATGAAAATGGAAAATCTGATTTTCCCACCCCTTATTTCATTTATATGTTTCTGAGAGAAAAAGAAAGTTGGGTTCTTTGTGTGAAAGTATTTTTTGTTTTTAATTTGCTGTCTTTTTGCTCATAAGATTTTTTTTCTCCTCTTAGGTTGCACATATGAAATGATTTACTGGTTTTTCGGTAAACACTTTATATATTTATTAAAATAAATAAACACTTTATTTTCTTCTTCGAACTTTCGGGTCTTTTGATGTTCGAAAAGGTTGTTTCAGCTATATCATATGATTGGCTTTGGACACTTTTTGGTGATTTGTTGTTAATTTTGGTGGATTATATTCAGAGAAGTTGACTTATTGATCAGGTTTGACTTTCATATTTAGTGTTTCCCTATGTCATTTTGTATAGTGTGAAATTGGTGGAGCAAAAAATGCTTATGTTTATTATGTTTAGAGCTAGTTTAGAATAATGCTTATGTTTATTTCTATTCTTTGCTGTTTTGCTAATTATTCCCTGAAAAGTCTTGATATTGTTTTGTTTATTTCTCACATAAGGCTTGTTTCTTGCTTGAGTAATGGTTGTAGACTTCAATCTGTTCAATATCATATAATATTGGAGATAACTATCCATTATGGTCTAGACCACTAGCGGCAAATCATTCAAGAAAACTGAACAAGCACCTAATAGAATATTCTGAAAGTAAATCCACATCTATGAAAGTAAATTTCAAAGTTGGGGATGTTCAAAAGAATAGTTTGACATAGGTGTAACCTCGTATCTTACTCTGTTTCAGAGACTCAATGCACAAGTGGTTGGAAAAAAATTATTTCTTAAGTGTATATAATGAGGTTACCGTGGCATCCCCATTTAGAGTTATATTAGATAAGTGGATGAATTCTTGCGCATTTAACATTTGATGTTGGAATATTGATTGATTGATTGGTTTAACCCTTTAGGAAACTAGTGTGGTGATTTTTGTAGCCTTTAAACATAGTGTGATGATTTTTTCGTGTCCTAATTTAGCATTTCAAGCACGAGAGGTTGATCAAGCATATTCAAAATTTGATATTGTCATCTACGCAGTACACTTTCGATTGCGCTTAAAGTTGTTGGGAGGTATGGGTGTTTCCACAACACCCATTTATTTCTATTTTTAGTGACCATCTACATAATCTGATAAAGTGTGTGGTTTTCTCTTGTTCCTCAGTCTCATGTTTGTACACTCTATTTTTGTAATTGTTCCAGGTTTTGGTTGAGAGGAACCCATCCGTGATTCAAGGTATGTTTAACTATTTGTTTCATTATTATTTTTTGGTATTTTTCCTTTAGCATGCAATGCATGAAAAAGTGTGTTTTGTATTGTGGAAAAATTTTGGTTCATGAATTTAATGGCTTTTCAAAGAAATACTGATGCTAAAAACAATGGTTTCATGCTATGGTAATTTTGTTGATCATAAGCCTAAGAATGTCGTTGTAAGTGTATGCTCGCCCTGATATGCACTTTCTTTCCTATATGAGACTTCTTTGATTAATTTTTATGTTATGTTAATTTTGATCAATAGACTAATGAGAATATTAGGCATGCGAATCATGTCTCACTGAAAAAACAGAATTTT
This sequence comes from Dioscorea zingiberensis, assembly GCA_026586065.1. Taxonomy (NCBI): domain Eukaryota; kingdom Viridiplantae; phylum Streptophyta; class Magnoliopsida; order Dioscoreales; family Dioscoreaceae; genus Dioscorea; species Dioscorea zingiberensis. The sequence continues at coordinate 38,136,648 of CM048822.1, forward strand.
GCATTTTTTGAACTATTCCGTCGGGTACTTTCCAAAATCTGTATTTCATATTTTGCTTAATAAAATCTGATAAAATGATTGCTATTTCATAAGAGATGAAAATAACTCACTGTGACTTTTAAAGAGCAAGAAACATTAATATCAAATATTATTAATCTAAACATTACTTCATGGTGTTTTAAATCATTTAGGGTTGTACAATGGCTAAAGATGGATATTGGGCATGTGCTCGGTTAGACGAGAATGGATATATAACAGACCAATATATGGGGGCAGTTGAAGAGTACATAACTTTTGCAATGAATGAGCAATGGTTTACTAGTGGTGATAGAATTAGATGCCCATGTTTGAAATGTCAAAAGCATACATTTCTTAAACACGATGATGTGCGGCGACACTTATACTATAGTAGTTTTTGTAATGATCCATTGTCTGGTGTTGGGCAATCATCCAGAGTTAGAGAGGAAGTTGAACAATTATACAGTATGGAAGTTGAAAATCCATATGCTAATATGGTTAGGGATGCTTTTTACTCTAATGTTGACTCTAACTGGAATTTTGATGGTGGGTCAATGTCTATGGATCATGAACCTAGTTTAAGGCCATCATCTTTTTTTTCTTTGTTAAATGATGCCGATTTAACCAAGCAGTGGACCGGGTTGTACAAAACACACGACACTATCGGCAGTGTCACAACTGTTAAATTGCAAATCTGAATTCAACATTAGCGAAAACTGTTTCAATCGTCTAATGGTCATCATAAAGGGTATACTACCAGAGAATAACAACTTGCCAGAGAATTATTATCAAATGAAGAAGAAGATGGCGGCATTTGGCCTTCGATATGTCAAGATTGATGTATGTGACAACAATTGCATGTTGTTTAATGAAGAATTTGAAGAGTTGGAATACTGTTCGGTATGTGGTCATCCTCGATACAAATCAAGTAATACAAGTGAAAGAAAGGGTCTCAAAAATTCCTTATAAGATTTTGCGATACTTCCCACTTATACCTAGGCTTCAGAGGCTTTTCATGTTAAAGAAAACTGCAAAGAATATGACATGGCACGCACATAATCGAAGTTCTCCAGGAGAGTTACATCATCTTGCTGATGGAGAGGCATGGCAACATTTCAATCGTACACATGAGTCTTTTTCAAGTGAAGCGAGGAATATCAGATTAGGGTTATGCACAGATGGGTTTGCTCCTTTTAAGCAAGGTGCGAGACCATACTCTTGTTGGCCAGTAATGCTAGTGATATACAATTTACCTCCTTGGCTATGTATGAAGCAACCATATTTATTCCTTAATATGATAATTTCGGGGCCAAATAGTCCATCTCAGAACATAGATGTCTTCTTGAGACCTTTAATAGATGAGTTGCTAATTTTGTGGCAGTTTGGTGTTCGAACCTTCGATAATTATAGGCAAGATCATTTTTTACTTCGGGCAGCATTAATGTGGACAATTAGTGACTTTCCTGCGTATGGTATGTTATCTGGATGGAGCACTCATGGAAAATTATCTTGCCCTTATTGTATGGCAAATTTGAAGTCATTCAATCTAAAACATGGCAGAAAATCATGTTTTTTTTATTGTCACAGCATAGCTCTTGCCTCGATCATCCTTTTCAAGACAAAGAGATAAATCTCGTATGAGAGTTGATTATGATCCTCCTATTGAGATATTATCATGTGAAGAAATCTTGAGAGATATTGATAACATTCCAGATTTGACATATGGCACCAAATATCTAGTACAAAAACCAAGGGGTTATGGGTTGACTCATCATTAGACAAAGAAGAGCATTTTTTGGGAGTTACCATACTGGCATACAAATTTGATTCATCACAATTTGGATGTTATGCACATTGAGAAAAATGTTTTTGATAATATATTCAACACCATGATGGATGTTAAAAGGTAAAACAAAAGACAATGTAAAGGCTCGGTTAGATGTATCAGAGTACTGCAAACGACCAGCTTTATATTTGGTGGAAAGGAATGGAAAAACACTCAAACCTGCATCTTCATATGTTTTACCAAAGGAGGATCGATATAGAGTGTTCAAATGGGTGAAACAGCTTCGACTACCTAATGGCTTTGCGTCTAATATAGGGAGATGTTTTAACTTGGAAGAAGGCAAGGTCTATACAATGAAAAATCATGATTGCCATGTGTTGCTTTCTTCCTGTTGCTTTTTTTGATTTGGTGCCCACCCCAATATGGGATGCAATTACTGAGCTTTCCAATTTCTTTCGAGATCTTTGCTCCACCAAAATAACTATTGATCATATGGTGTTGTTGCGGAGAACTATCATTGAAACAGTTTGCAAATTAGAGAAGGTTTTCCCACCCGACTTTTTCGATTCAATGGAGCATCTAGTAATCCACCTTCCTTACGAGGCTGAAGTTAGTGGACTGGTCCAATATCGTTGGATGTATGTGTTTGAAAGGTATACTAATATGTACCTTTACAATCTTTACCAACGTCAAGTGTTTTTTAGCTTCATTACAAAAAAAATTTATTTGGTTATGATACTTAGGTTTCTACATCAATTAAAGAAGAAAGTGAAAAACCCAGCTTGTGTTGAAGGGTCTATATGTGAAGCATATATCATTGAAGAAATTGCATCATTTTGTGCCTTGTACTTCGAAGAGGATGTTGAAACAAAATTTACTCGACTGCCACGCAATGATGATGGAGGTGAAGTAGATCCCATGGGACGTCTTTCGATTTTCAAACATCTTGGACGACCCTTGGGACCGAAAAAAAAAATACTCGATATCTGACAACAAATGAGTATTTGGCTGCAGAATTATATGTTCTGATGAATTGTGAAGAAATGATTCCATACATTGGGTGAGTAATATTTATTTTTTTGCTCAACTTCCTTATTTTTGGGAGAATATTGTTTACCATATTTTCTTTATTTCATATGATTAAGGACATTCGATGAAATGGTGAGGAGGAATAACCCACGTGTTACTGATAAAGAATTGGAGAAAGCACGAGAGACCACATTTACATCATGGTTTAAGCAATATGTATGTATCAAACTATGTGTCCTCCTTTATCATTTTATTTTTCATCTAGTAAGAAATTATTGAAATTCGATATTTCTCCTAGGTCGAAGAGAATTGTTCCGAAATTGATCGTCATATTGCTCAACTCGCTCATGGTCCATCTCGATTGGTAAACTGCTATAAAGGTTACTTTGTGAATGGTTTCAAGTTTCATACTAAAGAATATAGCGGTCATCGGTCGACACTGAATTGCGGTGTATGCGTGAAAGGAAATTGTTATAATGATTATAATCGGGACTTTTATGGTGTCTTGCTAGATGTAATTGAGTTGGAGTATTTCGGGGAAAGAAACCGCATTGTACTTTTTAATTGCCATTGGTTTGATACAGATAAAGGAGTTCGGGTGGATCCTCGCCATGGGCTTGTGGAGGTTAATTATAAATCAGTACTTGGCAGTAATGAACCATTTGTATTAGCGGAGCAGTGTCACCAAGTTTATTACGGTCCTTATCCCTCGGCAAGTCCTCATCGCCGGAATTGGTGGGCTGTGTTCAAAACCAAGGCAAGAAGTAGGTTTCACTTTAACACCAGTGAGCAAGAAGTACCTGATTTAAATGAAGGGGTTTATCAAGAGGTTGAAGTGTCTAGACCATTAAATGCCATATATTCAGAAGATATTGACAATGAAAGAATTATTTTTCATGGTGGTATTGAAGAAGTTCACGATGAGGAGGAGGAGGAAGGAGAAGAGGAATGTGAAGTAGAAGAAAAGGATGATGAAGAAGAAGAAGATGAAGATGACGATGATGATGATGATGATGATGATGATGATGATGATGATGATGATGATGATGATGATGATGATGATGAGGCAATTAAAGATGATGATGATGGCTAAGAACATTTAACTAGCCTGTTAGCTGAAGATCATTAAATATTACATGCTTTTGGTCAAACTTATCCCTGGGGTTTGTTATTGTTAATACTTTCTACTAAGATATTGGTGCACTTGTAGTAGAGATCAACTTTTCTTGTTATATATATGTCCCTTGCCTTCACTTTTCTCTTATGACTTCATTTTAATTCTCTCACAAGTGATCTTAAACACTTAGAATAGTTTATATATATATATATATATATATATATATATAGACCTGGATTTGTGTGTAATTGCAGAAATGATCCCCATTGAAGCATGCTTGAATAATCAAATCACGATTCTTTGAATAATTTATGTTATCTTGTAACATACACAAAGATAAAAATAAATGGTCTTGTATTCCCAATTCTGAGTGCAAGTGCATTTCTTGTATCATTTATTTTTTTTTTTTCTAAAATTCACATCTTTGTTTGTGTGTAATTATAAGAACATTTCTTGTTGAATCATGCATTCATCAATACGATTACTGCTCACCAAGTATTCAAATTTGACTTTAATTAATTAGCTACTTCATTTGAAGAATGTTTCGATGATGGTAATGGATAGACAATCATCGTAGAAGATTTTAATGCGTTCGATGAAAGTTGGAAGATTGTGCCTTCAGATTAAGTTATATGGAATGTTTTATTGGATAAGTAGGAAGTTTATGTATTCAGATTATAAAGTTTGGTTTCATTTATGGAATTCTTAACAGTTATTTTATTCTGCAGGAATATAAAGTTTAAGCAATTTAGGCAATTCTATGTATTTTGCCTTTGGCTAGGACTTGCTTATGTTTTCCTTCCTTGTAAGTTATGCGTTCCATATTTCTTTAGCATGTACCCTACAGAGAAAAATGAATGCACTTGTTATATTCTTACTTTCATGATGACTATTAAGTTATTAGCATATTTTACGCATTCTCTCTCTATTGAAATGCTAATAACTTTGTTATATGACTTGCAGGAAAGTTGATTTAGATCTGCTGCATGGCCTACATCTACATATAAAGCATTTTTCCTGGGACTGAAAGGTATGCAATACTCTCTCTCTCTCTCTCTCTCTTGGTTACATCACTATATATATATATTGTGGAACACATGGATAAACTTTATGCTTAGGTATCATATTAATGCTAAGATGAAGACAATCTTAACATACATTGGATTAATTGCTGGGTGAAGTTTGCATACTATTCCTTTATTTAATTAATTTGGCCCACATGGAGACAGTAACCCACCACCTTGAGACATCTAGGACTATCATAACTTCACTTATCATATTTTTTTACTTTACTCAAGCAAATTTCCCAGTAATTTTCATTATTGCTTCCCAAATTGGAACAAAGAAATAAAATCACTTCGTTCATGTGATTAACACAATTAAATTTTCCCATTTAGTAAACATATCTCCCTTGTTCCACAACCTAACATCATGTTACACATCAACCTTAGATTTTTTTTTAAAATAAAAAGAGAGAGAGAGAGTCCTAAACTTTGTCCTTGTATGTGTGTGTTTTTTAAAAGATAACAAATTAAAACAGAAAAAATCAAGCATGTTGCCACCTCCCTGAGGTCTCCACTAGTCCAACTACCTAATTTCTAAGGCCTCTCTATCTTGAAAAAAGTGAGCCAATGGAAGTTCATCAATTGGATTCCATTGTCTCCCACCACCATTCACTCTCACTCTTTTTTTTTATTTTTTTTCTTTTTGGTATGTTAGGCTAAGGATTACTTTGTTAGGTTCCATCTCTTTTTTTTGTTTTGACAAGTGGAAAACAAGTTACCATCTTCAATGCAACCTTTTCATGGAATCCAAGATTCATTTGTACATCAATTGAAACTTAATGCTCTTTTGTAACTTTTTCAGAGCTATATAAAGTATAAAATAGAAGGTGGGGTCCTTGTTTTTTTGTTTTTGTTTTTCAAAATAAATAATTAAAGACAATCATGTGAGGCCGAAATATTTATTTCTCTCTCTCTCTCAGATCATTGTCATGCATTATATATATCGGGTCTATCTAGAAATGCATATTAGGCATGGATATCCATACAGGTGCAAATTCCAATAACAATTGTCTTGATGTACTTGTTAAAAGCTTTTTATTTGCATTATGATCATTTTCTTACAATTGTACTCAACATGCACTTGTTTCTTACTAAGATGGTGATATTCTTGTTCTATTAGAGACATCATGCATCGAGCAAAAGCTAAGAAAAAATCCAAGACAAAGAAATCTTTGGAAGCAAATGCAGCTAAGGATCTTCCAAGTCAAGTGGCATGGGAAGGATGGTTCAGACCGTATCAATCGTCCTCACAAAGTCCACAAGGGATGAACCAACCTATTCTTGCGCAAATGCCAACCTATGAAGATGAAGAAACACAAGATCCTACTATGGCAGCTGAAGAAAATCATGATGATATCACCCCTGAAATAGAGAAAAACAAACGCCCAAGAGGTCCTAACAAAGAAATACCCGCACCGGCAAATCCAAATGAGCGAATCTTGATTAATATTTTACATGATGAGTAAGTTGACTGTTTAATTTATTTATTTGTGCTAAAGTCATACTTGACTAATATAGGCCTAATTCCTCCTTATTTTTTTGTTATATGATAGGAAATTTGTAGACCCTAAAATTGTTAGAACAATTACAAAGTGTATCCAATTACACTTCAACGATGCATGGCCAACATGGAAGAAAGTTCCTGAAGCTATCAAAGATGAGATGTGGGCAAAATTTGAGGTGCGTATTTCTCACTTTTGCATAACTTTGATTCTAGCTACCGATATGCTCTGTTTGGTGTTTAGATATGAAAAATTCATTAAGATAACTCTAAAAATTCATTGGGATAGATATGAAAAATTCATTAAGATAACTCTAAAAATAAACTATACTTCACTATATGAGAGTGGAATTTAGAGCTCTAAATCAGGAACACAACATCGATTGAAATATATCATGACTTTTAAACAAGTTTATATGAATCTATAGAATTGATAGATAAATTTCAAATATCTTCTTGGGTTTCAATTTATAAATTGCCATAGCAAATGTGGCTCAGAATATAAGCATGGAACCTCCAATTCATGAACCTTGCAATCTCCTTCACCATTTATATGCAAATTTCTGCAGTTATTCATTATTATTATATTATTTTTTAATCTTACATCCCAATTCCCACTCTATGATATTCTGAAATGTCTTGTTCTATTTCTGCAGTTTGGTAATCTAATGGTGCCGTTTTTACCCATGTGTTATTTGATAGGGAAAATTTATGTGGCCTATTGAGAAAGCAAAAGTTGTGAGAGCAATTTGGGAGACTACATGCAAGGAACGGTTACGTAGTATGTTGGAAGAAGAAAGGAAGCGGGCAATGAGACATTTTGGTGCTAGTGATATTTCAAACTGCAAAGGTTACAATGTAGGTTGGATTCGACTGGACATTTGGGATCGATTGGTTAGTGTTGTGTGGACTACTGATGCATGGAAAAATCGATCAATTATTGGCAAGCAAAACAGGATGACTGAGAAAGATGGAAGCATCACCAAGCATACCGGTGGATCGATCCCTTTTATGATTCATGCGGAGAGGATGGTATGTACATAAATTTTACTTGCAAGTGTCTTAATAGTCTCTTATTCAATATCTTCATGTAGGAAAAACAACTAAACCGAAAACCAACCTACGGAGAATTGCTCAACCGCACCCACAAACGTGAGAAAGGTCAAGGTGATTTTGTTGATCATAAGTCCAAGAATGTCAGTGTAAGTGTATGCCCATCTAAATATGCACTTTCTTTCCTATATGAGACTTCTTTGATTAAATTTTATGATATGATAATTTTGATTGATAGACAAATGGGATGCTTAGGATGATAAAATATCGTAGTTTTTTCAAATGAGACAGAATTCTGCCTCAGAAAAACTGAATTTTGTTTTTGTGAGAATGTATGCTTGTCTATGTTCTTAATAATTCTTTTCACTGCATTGGAGAATAAATGTGCTAGGATGCTTTCAGATGATTAAAAAATGGAGTTTTTAGGTGAGAGGAATTCCTGTCTCACTGAAAAAACTGAATTTTTTTTTTTTTGAGAATGTATGCTTGTCTATGTTCTTAATAATTCTTTTTCACTGCATTGGAGAATAAATGTGCTACACTTTTTTGAGAGATAGTATTTATAGAATTTAATCATGGTGTGCTTTCCATCATGGCCATATAGGAGAATTTACATATGTTTTCTTACAGTCCATATATCTTTTTTTGTGCATGCTTCTTGTGCCAAAAACTGAATATGCTTCTTGTGTGGGGATTATTACATCACAACTTTTTTACTGTCAACTTTTTATTGTTATGTTATATAATGTAGGATCATTGATCTTAATTTTGATGAAATTGCAACTAGCTAGTTTATATATCTCTTGTGATGTATATGTTGAACTAATTCGTTTGTTATTTCTTATAGGAATATTATACGTCTTCAATGAGTCAAAAGTATGGTTCTGATGAAGCCAATCATCCCGAGTTTGACCCAGAAGTTTGGTGTGATGCAATTGGAGGGCAAGGTACTACACGCACTCATTTCTATGGGTTTGGAATCACGCCATGTGGCAAGAATTTCGTATCTACTTCCATCAATGCTGGAGATGCGTCATACTCGGCTTGTAGTCGTCCGAATCATGAACGTGAACAAACTCCAGTTGAAGTTGACAATTTACGTGAAGAAGTGATGCTTGTGAAAGACAAAATAATCAACTTAGAGGATAAAGTAGAGAAGCAAGCGAGCGATACAGCTGATATCATGAAGTATCTTGAACAAATGATAGATCTATTTAATCCTGCGCGTATGTTTACAAATGCTTCAATAGGACCTTCTCAGCCTACCTCTCAGGATAAAGACACTGCTGGACCATCACTTTGAATATTAAACAGATTGATATATGCTATATATATGGTACGGGTTCTTTATATATGTTTAGTACTTGTTGAGACTTGTTAATTATCAGTGATGTATGTACACTAAGTATGGTACAGGAATTAATTACATGTAGTTGACGGAATTTAATATTGTGTGTTTGCCATATGAAATTAATTATATATATTGCTACAGGGAAATCAAGCAGGATAAATATAATTAATAATATAATAGAAGAGCTTCAGTGACGGAATTCATTTGGATGTAAAGGGACACATTCTGTGGGTGATATTCTTTTAGTGACGGAATTCTGTGGGTAATACACCGCATCAGTGACAAAATTCCTTTGGTGTTAAAAGGACTTTCCTCACGAAATTCCGTGGGTGAAGCGAGTATCTGTGACGGAATTCCGTCGGTGATATACACTATCAGTGACAAAATTTATTTGGTGGTAAAGAGACTCAAATATCTAATTCCGTGGGTGATAATTATTTAGTGACGGAATTTCGTGGGTAATACACCGTATCAGTGACGGAATAGCGTTGGTGTCGAAGGTCTTTACCGACAGAATTCCGTGGGTAAAGTGAGTATATCTGTGACGGAATTTCGTCAGTGATATACACTATCGCGATGTAATTCGCTTGGTGGTAAAATGCACTCAAATACCTATTTCAGGCTTATAATTTTTAGTGACGGAATTCGCGGGTAATACACCTCATCGCCGACGGAATTCCGTTGGTGTTAAAGATCTTTACCGACGGAATTCGCTATCGGGCGTGCATATATATTGCGACGGAATTCCGTGATATACGCTATCGCAAGGATGTAAATGGTTTTGGTGGTAAAGAGATTCAAATACATAATTCCGTGGGTGATAATTTTTAGCTGAAATTAAATTCCGCTGGTGTTAAAGATCCGCACTGACGGAATTCCGCGGGTGAAGTGAATATATCCGCAGGACGAATTCCGGCCGGTGATATGTATTTTCTTATCATTAATTTCAGTATTTATTTTGGCTTCACTGACAGAATAATCCGTCGGTGATGCTCTAGCATCACCTACGGAAAAAAAAATTCCGACGGAATATCATCAGCGACACAAATTTTTCCGACAAACGTTTCCAACGAAGAGTTCCGTCGCTGAAGATCATCAGTGACGGAATTGTAGTTTTCAGTGACGGAAAATTCCGTCAGTGATGTTTATGTTTTCTTGTAGTGATAGCAAAGTCAACAAAACCCATAACTGGGTAGGAGCTAAGCAAGAGTACTTACCTTAACAAGAGCTGGAAACTTCCTTAGTTTCCTCCTGACGTGTCTCTAAGCCTCCACGTCGATATCTGATAGTAAAGTCTCTATCAGTGTCAAAAACAGTGATAAACCCTAATATTTCTAGATGCGTATGTATGACTCTCCCGCTTGATGAACTTCACAACAAATTTTATCGAAGTCCCGAGGTATCCTATTTCGCCATCACCCATTTCCCTTGGTGTTCTCTCCTTTGTTTGCCCCTTTAACCTCTACTTGGTTAACTAGTCCATCGCCCAACTTGACGCACCTATTACTCGTGACCCTATATATAGCTTTGACCATACTTGGTCATCGTGGGAAATTTGGGCCCACTTGTTGCCAGTTTTCCCTCCACCAAGCTATTGGGTCCTTTTCTAGTTTAGTTCTTTTTATTTCAAAAGAACCAAGTTCCATTACGTGGCTAGCCATGTCTGAGTGGTTTAAGGCCCACTAAAAGGGTTTGGGTAGTCTTGGGTTCGATTCCGACCACCTACAACCCTTTTACCAATTTTATTCCTTTATTTTCTTTACTCTATTTCTATGTAACCCGTTAAGCCCAACTTTCAACCCTCTAGTCCAATCCTTTGAGCCCAAATACATTAGCTAACCATCTAGGCTTAGTCCAACTAGATTTAATTGATCAAATCCAACCATCAAACCCAACCCGACCAAGTTAATTAGAATGACTAAATTAATCAACTACTTAATCAATTTAATCAAATCAATTAACTAAATAATCTTTAGTTAACTAAATTAATTAAATAATTAACTTAATTATTTTTTTTTTCTTTCTATTCTTCTTCTTCTTCTCAACTCGCGGCCTCACCGGGAGTTATCACCGGGCGAGGGAGGCGCCTTCCGTGATTCTCGCCAAAGACGGCTCTCTCGACTCCTCCGGCGAGCAAATGAGCACGTTAACTAATCCACCACCCTGGATGAGTGGCCCCCGCCCACCGCCAACTCAAACTCCTTTGCCCCTCGGCCGAAGGCTGCTCCACTCCGGCCGAAGCTTCTTTCTCCCTCGCTTGAGGTCCCTTTTCGCCCGGAACCACCGCTAAAAGCTTCCCTTCAACAAGAAGTTGTTTGCCCTAACGACCGCCTCGGCTCCTCTCCCCGGATCCAATCACTCTAGGCCGAAATTCCTCCTCGTGAAGCTCTAAACCATGTCGCAATGCATGCACCCAAGTACTCCATACACAATGTGGAAAGGAAGGTAACCGTATAGCAACCTCCCGACTGTGTTTGGTGGCGGCGAAGACCCTTGGTGCTCCTTCTTGTCTTCTCCGACGAAACTCGCTGGCGACCACTTCGATTCTCCTCTCCACTGTGTATCGCGTGGAAACAATGGGTGGGTTTTATAGAGCGAGGGTCGCCGGCGTGATGGTGGCTTTTGGCGAGTCAATCCGCCGGGCTAACGCCACGCTCTCTCCGTGTAATGCCCGGGAAGACGGCGGGCATTCGGTGGCGCCAGCGCGCTCACCGACGGGAGGAAACGGCCGGCGCGTGCCTCGCGGATCAATATTCCATAGATGAGCAATGAAGATCGATTGGATCGCATCCAACGGCCAAGAACTCATCTCAATGCCTCGGATCCGACAACGCCGGATGGAGAGTTAGGATCAAAATAGGATCAACGGCCGATTACATCTATCCGCCAGATCCAAAGACTCCAAAAGATGGACGCCTCACAAAGAGCCACGTGGCATCACAGATGCCCTTATAACTCCACTCGATCAGCACCAATCCCAGATCCTCTAATTTCAGCCATTCATTTGCTCGTATAAGGGTTTTTATCTGGCAAATTAACCAAAACCCCTTAAATTATTTAGGTTGCATCCAGATCCCTTTCCTGTGAGAGAGGAAAATTTTCATTCAGTCCTCGAAACTTTTAAAATTACTAAAAAGCCCTCAAAGTCCGAATTATCCCTAATTGGACTCAAACTTAATTTAATTCCCTTTCTAAAGCTTTTTATTCTTCCATCCTTCCTTCAAACTTAAGGAACTAAATAATTTAAGAACTTATAAAATATAGGAAAAATTTTATTCCCAAAATTTGTGGATTTTACAAGACTGGTAATTCAGTTGGAAGCTGCTGATCTGGCACATTATCATTGGCCAATGGTTGATGAGGCAAGCTATTAGTGGAGAAGGTGCGCACGGTGAAAACTTCTAATCACTACAGTTCATTACATTACACACTGGGTCCCGTGAAGCGAGTCGTCCAGACCGCCAGATCATTACATTTCTCTGCCGTTCGATTGCTGAGAAAATGGATGATTTGATCTCAACCATACATAGCTTCATCTCTTCACCATATAAGCTGTAAACTATTTTTCAGTAAAGACTATTGAATGATTTGATGATGAATGGAATTCACTCCTTCTTTGATCTCTCTTTCTTCTCTTCTTAATCTCTGTTTCTCTCTTGAAACCTAAACCTCGCATTACTATGTTTGCAAAAAAAAAAAAAAAAAGGAAAAGAAAATAGCTCTTTTGTAAAGTTTTTAATTGCATATTTATTAATGTTGAAAATATAAAATTTTAAGCCAATAAAAATATATTGTCTATGTTTGCAAAAAAAATAAAATAAAAAAAAAATAAAAATAAAAAAAATCAAAATCAAAAGGCTTTAATCATTTATTTGATATAATAATAAATAGAGATGCCAACAATGTTCATCTAATGGAGAGATTTTTAATGTTAGGGGATATTATAGTTCTATGCGTGATCCTTGATCAAAACATTAACCATAGATATGATAGGGATGTGGAGGAACTCCCCACCCCAAGTTTAAATTTTGTTTTAAAAAACACATGAACAAAGATTAATGTTAATTTATTTAATTTATATTTTTATATTTATATAAAAACAAAGATTTTTTAAATTTTTATGAAAAATGGATAAATCATATTTTATTTATAATAATTAAATACTTCAATACATTCATTCATATCTTCATATGTTACAAAAGATATAATATTAAAAACTATTACTCCTGGTTATGGATGAATTGTTAACTGTTTATTCCTGGTGGCAAGGTGCCATCAAGGACCTTGTCACCCCCGGTTCCTAAGATAGAGAGATAAAAACTTAAAATACCTATTAGGGTAAAATAATTGTAGACATGTGATCAAGACAACCGAGATGAAAGCTCAATTGCCAGATCAACTGCCAACTTATTCAATTGTGGAGGATAAATTCCCAAGCATGCTAAAAGTTCACAAGGGGTAAAAGGAAGTTCACCAAGAAGGATGAATTTATGCGAAGAAGGCATTCCGATTCGAGTTCTAAATTTCTGATTTCTCATTGTGAATTTTGGTATCTCTCTTTCTCTCCTTTTTTTAGTCTTGACACGTCGAAGGCTTCCAAGCACGAGCACTTAGATCTCTTTTCTCCCACAATTTTCTCACTATGAAATTCGATCCCTGAAGGTTGATCTATGGGCTCATGGAACAAAAGAAGAAACGGATCGTTGACCGATTGATCATGATATGCTCTCATCCTCAAGAAGGGTGGATCATTACATCAACACCTACTTTCTTTTATGAACATAAAATGGGTCCTCTCAATTTGAAATCCGAGTCCTGGTCCACGTTATTATCATCCTACTAATTACTGAAGATTTATATGAAAAAATTGTAATGAGTAGAGGTTTGCCCCTATTATAAGGATCCATATTTACATATACATACCTTTATATTCAACTATATTTTTTAAATTAACAGAGCGAGTAAAAGGCTTATTTAAAAAAAAATTAATAAATAATTTACTTTTAATAATAATAGATAATGAACTATTGGTCACTAGCACTGTTTGCTTTTCCCTTGAGGTCCTTGGGGGGTGTAGGGGCTTAGTGTAATAGTGTTTTGGGTGTGTGTGTTTTGGGTGGGAAATAGTACCAAATAGTGCCAGGACTAATAAATAATTACCTCTAATAATAAAGATATATAAATGTAAAATTTTATAGTTGTATATAGGGGAAATTATTTAATAGTCCCTAGCACTATTTATGCACTATTTGCCTTTATACCCTACCCATCCAAAACCCTATTTATACTAAATCTCTACACACCTCCACCCAAGGACCCCTAGGTAATTAAGTAACTATTCAAGAGATGAATAGTTAAACATCTATTACATATAAAGCTTGAAAAGTCTTCTTACTCCACAACCATTAGCCAACTATATAGACGAGAGGAGGGAGGGAGAGGGAAGCAAAGGGAGATGGTGGGCCGGATAGTGGTAGCAAGATTGAACACACAGAAAAAGAACCAATAGTGACTATGGTGGTCAGCATGTGTGTCCTAATCTTGTGAATGTCATTGTAAGCAATATATATAAGTCTCTAAGCAAAGAAGGTGGTTATGGTGCATCCCATGACTACTTTGGCGTGAGATGTGTGCTTTTGGGTGGCTACTGGGACACAAAACCACCAACCATGGAACTCAGTTAGGTATTTCTGGTGTTGACAAAACAACCACGAATTGTTCCACTACTCTCATGAGCGGGAAAGTGACAAGCCACTTGAGAGGAGAATGGATACAGAGATAGGTATAGTTCAGAATCCAAAATTACGTGGTGAAAGAAGAGTTGTCTCTAAAGTTCATTTATGAACGCACAGGATGCGTTGTATCTCTTCCGCAAGTATACAGGGTCGATCGAGGAGTAAAACATCCAAGGATAGGGTACTCCAATCCCACGGGGAATTTGGAATACTAGTACTAATTATCTTCTATTACCTAGCCTAAAATATAGATGGTGTGTTGGTAGTTTAACTAATTAACCTAAAGAAGAAAATAATGTGAACAAATGGTAGATTGTGGGTAATTAGAGATAAAACATGGCATCTCATATCACAATCCCCCTAGAATTCCTTTGTTGGCGATTGACTTCCTAATACTGGTTATTTACTGATAAGTTCTTGGAGCATGCAAATGTTGTTTTCTCAAACTGCAACACCCGATCTCTCGCGATGTTAGTCACATCCTATCACCTGTGTCTAACAATAACCTAGAAAGGTAACAAATCCTGGGCTAGTGCAATAATAGTCACACGAATCATTCAACATAAACACTACCGTGCTAATGCTAGACCCTAATGAGGTAGGTAATTCAGACTCATGCACACAACAACCACATAGATTCTCAAGTATAGACATGCATCGATGAAGCACAAGAACTATTAGTAATGAAAGAACCTAACATAGAAAGAAAGTCAATAACAAATTCATCCTAGGGTTCATGTGTCGAAGACACCATAAAAAGTTTAGTCTCTCATACTATGGACTAACATAACAAAGATACAAGAGGACAGATAAAGATAAACATATGAATTCTCCCTTGTTGACTTCTTCTCTGTCTTCAATCTCCTCTCTAAACCCTAGCCGTCACTGCGAAGATCGTCCAAGCCTGATCAACAAAAAGTCCCCCTTTTTAGGGTTAATTAAGTGGACGACTATTTATAGCTTTTAGATTTACGAAGCACGGTTATGTTGATCTAAAGCACGTCCGTGCTCTTTAGCTCACGACGCGGTTTACACGTTTTCAAATTTCCAAGAGTTGGACTGGTTAGAACACGCCCATGCTCTTTAGCACACCCATGTAGAATGAGAGCATGGCCGTACACTTATCTTCAAGTGTCCTTTTTACTCCTTTCGCCTTGGAATGTCCCGTTTCCCGTTCCTTTTACCTCGAGTACCTGTTTTCCTATCCAATCACACAAACATACCCAAAGGAGCACAAAAATAGAGAATCGACCAGGAAATGACATAAGTGCATGTAGATATTGTAGGGTTTTGTAGAAAATCAAAAGCATGTATCATATATACATGACACAACAGAAAAATTAAAATTTTCTAAACCCTAGTCCAAACGAATCTGTAACGCCCTAGTTTTTCTAGTGATCACTGTTTAATTTTCTAAAAAATAAATCAGGGGTTACTAGTTCATAAACAAGTGTTTAAAAATAAAGTAAATAAAATGGAATGAGAATGGGCCAACAATTCTGGCTTGGACCCAACTCAAGCATAAGAGATAATGCTACACATGATACTATTTACTAACTAATTAAATTGTTAATGATCTACAATGGGACATAGGAAATGTGACAATTAAAATGATTAATTAATAAAGCATAGTTGAAGATTTAAATGGGCTTGTCACAAAAGCTAGGGATAAGTTAATTTAAAGTAACCCTATTATGTATTATGTAATCCATGTTATAAACCTGTTAATGATTAAAATTTATTAATTAATTAAGGTTTTAATAAACTAAGGTCTAATGTGACAATAGTGAAAAGCTAATTTAAATAGACCAAATGAGACAAATAGGGGAAATAATACAGGGGAATGATAAGGTGAATTAATTAAAAGTTAAGATAAGGTAAAGTATAGAAATTATTAATAAGATAAATGATTTAATATTATATATTAGATTATAAGGGCAGCCCTAGGTTAGAAAAGAAAAATAAAAATCAATTTAGTTCATTGTTCCTCTTCTCGCTCACCTTCTCTCTCGATTTCCTTCCCTCTTACTTGCGTACCCGCATCTACGCCGCCTTCTTTCATCGGAATAGGCGCTATAAGCGCTTGAGACCAACCCAGCGCTTAGCGTACCACCGGAGCCAGCGCGTAGCAGGCCATCTTGCGCCCAACGTCGGCCCGCATGGCACCTTGCCTGGGCGCTAGCTCCGCTAGGGGCTGCCCCAAGCAGGCCCTCCTCTTCGCGCGCCTGCGGCCGTCGGCGCACGTTCCTCCACCGCGAGCTCTAGTGGCTCGCCTCCGCCCCAGCGCCTGAGCTCCCGGCACCGCCCACCTCCTCTGTGTTGGGGTTTATGCCCTAAAAGCAAGTGTAATAAGACATTTTATTGATAGATAATAAAAGTACCTTTTCGTATAATTGAATGTTTATATTATTATTAAATAATTATAATGAATATTTGAAAATCCCTTATTCATAACGAGAGTTTGACCTTGTATTAGTACTAGAGGATTAAGGTCATTGATAATGAATAAAATAGTCAGCAACATATTAAAGTATGGGATCTTTAATGAATGGTTCCTAGTACGGTTTACTAATCATTTATAAAATGCATGTGATCTAGATCCGGATTGTTGATGTGGATAGACATCTTAGTAAAGGTGCTGTATATGATTATGATCATATATGACTGGACCGATGTGAATTAATTTCTTTATAAACTTACCGTTTTCCATAAAGATTTAATTCATATCAATATGATGATCATATGTAGATCAGTCTAAATCCTGAGTAGTCATGAACTCCTGTTTGTGTCAATTGGGTCATCTAATTCACTCTTTAAGGTCTGCTATGATAGTCAGACTAGTGACTTTTGTTTTGGAGACTCAGTGGCATGAATGGCTGGGGACATGTTTTTGCAAGAATGGAATCCAAGCTTTCCTATTCAAGGATCGAATATTGGTTCCCTTAAGGGTTAATTCTGGAACTGAATAGTTATTGAGCTCAAATTTATAATATGATTATAAATTAACTGTTCACTAGTGAATTAATGGTACTTAAGGAACAAGAGGTTATTAGAAGGGTAAAACGGTAATTTTGACAAGCTCTAATAAAGGAACCAATAAATTGGAGGGCAGAACTACATTTAGTGATTATATCAATGGACTACTTGAAAGATTCAGTAAATATAATTCTATAATAACTAAGAGTGCAATTCCATGTTTATAGTGGAGTAACAATGGAATTAATAAATAAGATTATTTAATTAAAGAGTTTAATTAATAATGCAGTTTTATTGGAGCTTAGTGTTATAGGTCCATGGTCCCCAAGTCACCTCTATACAAACAATCGCCTAGGGTGTGGATTTTTGTAATAATGGTTAAATGAGAGAAGGGCTTATTTGCAAAAGGAATTAATATTCCAAAGGTAAGTTCATGATTATGAGATAATTATGTTTAATTAATTAATTAAGAATTAATTAATTAAAAACGTATTATAGTTGGTCCAATATTTATTAGTTGTGAATTAATTAAATATTAATGTGACCAATATTATCTTGTTGTAAGATAATATTAATTTAAGTTTAAGTTTAAGTTTATAAGATAAAGTTAAAGATCATCTTTAACTGATGTTTATGTTTAATTTTGAATTAGTACATAAATATATTTATCTTATAAAGTGGTTAAATGGTTAAGATATTTTGAATATTTTATCAAACCTATACTTGATTAAATCTTAAATAAACTGATTGTAATTGATCAAAATTTTTTTTAGGATTAATTGGTTTTAAAATTAAACCTAATCCTATTATACGTAACATATAGATATCAGATATCTATAGTATATATAAGCCTAAATAAAAATAAAAATAAAATTAAAGAGTTTTTCTGCCTTCTACTCTTCTCTCAAGTCTCAAGGATCTCATGTGTTGAGTACATCCTTGAGATCAAAAAATCATTGTTTCCTTTATCCTACGTGCCCACATACGTCCTAGTGTGTTGAGTGTGACTTTGAAGATCGTGGAGTGGATCTGACAGCTTGGACAGGAAGATCCTTATTTGAATACTACCAGATAGCGAGGATTCTTGATTAGCTTCAAGAGGTAATGATTTTTACTCTTTATATTTAGTGTATGTCATCTTTATATGATCTTGGGATTGCCATTAAAGAGCTAACTAAGAAATTGGAATAAATGCTTCGGCTGCATGTTTGATTTATTCTACCGTAGTTAACAATTGGTATCAGAACCATCTATAAAAATGTATACATTAAATGATTGTGTGGGTTTCTTGCATTTTTTATATATATGAGATATGTATGATGAATGGATGGTTTAGTTTTATGAATGTGTGGTTGTTTAATAGATCATTTATTAAATAGTGACTATTGGGTTAGGCTTGTTTTTTTTTTTCCTAGATCTTGTTGTAAGTCATCTGGGCCATAGGATTTTTTATAATTTTTTTTATATTATTATTATTTTTCAGAATTAAAAAAAAAATCTACACAAGAGGAAAAACAGAGGAGGTTTTCAGCCTGACAAATGAGATTCATACCTTCAAATAATGAAGAGAAGAGAAGAGAAGCAACTAATGAAGTGTTCAAGCCCATTTGCTATTATTTCTATTAATTCAAAGGTTGTAATTTTAGAAATACCCAATAGTCACTCGGTCTATTATTCATTGTTTATTTATTTATTTACTTGGTATTTATTTAAATAAATGTTCATTAATGTGATTGATAACATAATCATGCATTATTAAATTACATGCCATTCATGAAACCCCATTTGCAGTTTATTAATCATGCATCTCATAGTAGAAACATGATTATTTAGGATTGTCCTATATGTTTATATGAATTGTTTTGAGAAATTAATTGCATGTAAACAACTAAGTTAGTTGAACTTGGTAAATCACACCAAAATTAAAGGCAATTAATTTAGGCCTTTTGGGTAACCAACTTTATTTAAAAGGAGTTTTATTTAAAGTTTGATGAATGTGATGATATAATTAATTATAGGTTCACCTAATTGAGAACTGGGCTTTTTATAATTTAAATGAATCTTAGTCCCATTAATTAATCGTGTTGCATTCATAGGGTTATTTATAACTATTAATTAATTTGGAATTAATTAATTAGTAAGAAACACGTTATTCCAAAATAGTGAGTGGGAGAAGGTTGACATCTCAATGTGACCTACGGTCTCCATTATTAGTACAACACCGTGATATATGGGGAGGGCCTTGCTGCAGTTTTGTTTCTATCCCCCTAAGGAAGGTGTTGAACCATATCAATACCAAGGTTGGCTTCTTATGAAGATAGGGCTAAGTGATGTATTTTAAGTTTGACCGACCCTAAGGCGGCACTCCTAAGTTAAGTCATGGATTCCGAAATAATGGGTTACACTCACAAAGTCACATTTAAGCTTTCGCAGCGGTTAAATGTGTCTTGACCAAAAAGCGGTACCTTATAATTTAAAGAGAAAATAAAGAGTTATTTTAAGTTTAAAGAAATAAGGATAAGATTGTCTTATAGACTATAAAGGATTAATTTGACTGACCCTAAAGGCGTGACACTTTAATAGTCGGGTAGTTTTATCGTGGAATAGTAAATGCTAAGTTTATGTGTTTCGAATTGATTGCATTCATGCATCACATTTACTTTCTGAAACCTTGATATTTATTCAATTATATTGATTAATGTATGTTTTATTTTCGTGAAGAATGTCAAACATTGCCAATCCTGTGACTACTTTTACTATAAGCTGAAAAACTGAATGGTGATAATTTTGTGAGATGGAAATCTAATCTGAATTTGATCTTTGATTTGTGAGAGTCACAAATTTGTCCTTACTAAGGAATGTCCTCAAGAGCCATACTTGATGCCACTAAAAGAAAATGTTGGGACAAATATGATTCTTGGATTCAATCCAATAATAAAGCGAGGTGCTAAATGCTTGTAAGCATGAATGGCGTTCTTAGAACCAAGCACTTGAAGGCATGGAAGCGACTTATGAGATTATGGAATCTCTTCAAGCAAATGTTTGGGCAACAATCGATCAAAGTCCTCCATGAGGCTACTAGAACCTACATGAACACTAAGATGAAGAAAGGTACTTACATGCGTGAGCATGTTTTGAACATGGTCAACATAATGCATGAGGCGTAAATACATGGGGCTCCCAATGATGGCGAACTCAAGTTAGCATTATACTTGAATCACTCACACCCGACTTTTACGCTTTTACAACCAACTATGTTATGAACAAGTTGGAATTCAACATGACCCAAATTTGAATGAACTTCAAACTTTTGAATCACTCAATAAGAGTATTGCAAAAGAAGGTGAAGCCAATGTAATCAAGAAAAACCCTCATCTTCTAATGATAAGATCAATAAGAGGAAGAAGTTCAATGGAAAGTACAAGAGTAAGGACAAAGAAAGCCAAGAAGGGCAAAAAGTCACCCAAAGCCAAAGAGAACAAAAGGACAACAACTCCAAAAGAAAGATCCCAAAGGAAAATGTTTCCATTGTGGAGTTGATGGCTATTGGAAGAAAGCTGTAACAAGTATCTTCTTTGAAATTTGAAAAACAAGAAAGGTAAATCTGATTTACTTGTACTTGAAGCTTGTGTAGTGGAAGACAATATGACATCTTGGGTCATTGATTCAGGAGCCACTAACCATGTTTGTTCTTCTTTTCGGATACTTGAATCGTCGAAGAGAACTTAGCGATGGTGAGGTGACTATGAGAGTGGGAAGTGGAGCACTCGTCTCGGCTAAAGCATCGAGGAGACGGTCTGTTTAAATTTTGGAAATAAATTTCTTGTTTTGAACAATGTTTATTTTATTCCTGGATTTTCTAGAAATTTAATTTCTTTGTCTATGTTGCATGAACAAAACTATGGGATTTCTTTTAATAATAATGAGATTGTTATTTCAAAGAATGGTTTTGCTTTATGCCATGCAACTATAGTAAACGGACTGTATATGCTTTATCCAACTGAGCGGTCACTAAATAATTCTGAATTATTTAAAGTAGCTAATCCACAAAGTAATAAAAGACAAAAGCTTTCTCCTAAAGATGACACATATTTATGGCATCTAAGACTTGGCCATATTTGTAACACCCCGGTTTTTCTGCAAATATTATATCAGCAATAAAATAATATCGGGGGTTTGATAAAATAGTAGTTGGTGGTATGTTTATATTATTAAGAGAGGGAGTTAACTAAACTAATGAAGATGAGTTATTACCTAGGTTTAAAAATAAGTAAAATTACTAATGTTGAATATAAACCAAGGTGTGACAAATAATCGATTTAATGGGCCTAGAAAGCTTGGGTACAAAGGCCAGCGGATATTGGGCTAGGCCCAAAGGGAGAGAAGACTCAATAGAAAAGTGTGGAGCTTCTCCGTTGAAGCAGGGAGGAGGTGGACGAGTGAAGCAGCGTTGGAGATCGAAGGTGGAGGTGGCGCCTCGCATGCTTCGAAGGAGGAGATGCTTCTGCGTGGCTCACCCGGTGTCAATGCTCAAAGGCAAGAGGAAGGGAGGCTGGCACTCTCTCGACAGAAGGCGTTGGTGTGTTCGGTGAAGGGCGACCTCATCTTCACCGTTCCGGCGTGCCCTTGTGCTCTGTCTCCATCCCGGTCGTTGCTCCTGCGAGGCGTGTGCTGCTCCTCCACTCCTTCTTCCTCGACCCGATTAAGTGTGGTACCCGGTGGAGCCCAGTCTTTTGCCGCGCCCAGCCAGACCGGGCGCCTGGTCTTTGTTTCCCTGCAGTCCCGGCCAGCAGTAGCGTGCGTCCAGCGTTCAGGTTTCGATCAGCGTCGGTCAACAGCCCCAACGAGCAAGCTTCTACAAAGGTATCCAATTAGTTGGGAGAGGAGGCTCAGCGAAGTATTTAGTTGCTGAATATATGTTGCATGGGTGCCTGTGAGCTCCATGTTGTTGCTGCTGTGCTTGTATGGTTTGCATTGTATGTGCGATGGTTGTGGTTTGTGCTGAAGGAGGTCGTGTTGTTGTTGTTGTTGTATTTCCGTCCTGTAGAGTAGAGTTGTGGTTTGCTTTACTTTGTATTCACTGGAATTAAGAACTCAAGAGGGAGATGTTCTTTTGAATTTAGATTATGCCCTGCAAGTGTTCGTTGAATTGTCAATAGAAAGAGTTATTTGAGACTGCTTTGCTATTGATATGTTTTAGAGGAGACATTGATTAGTTTCATACCATGGTGGGGGGATGAGTAGTTCCCTCCATGGAGTAGTTCCTCCCTGGCTATCTATTGGTTGAAATGTGTGTATTCAATTGTAGCTTAGAAGAGCAACGATGTGGAGGGAATTCATTTAAAGGTTGTTGAGAAAGTGTCAGGTGACTGTAAAACTACTGGGTTGTTGTATTTAGATAGGGTGTCTAACAGAAGAAGAAGTGTTGAATCTTATTCATGCTTATGCTATGTTTGATGATGCAATGTTTTTTTTTAGAGAATTATTGTGTAGTCATTTGATTAATTGCTAATACAATGTTAGGTGAACAACCTGGTGTTTGATGAGGGTTGGAATTCATATTTGAGTAGTGGGCCCATGAACTATTAATAGGAAATTGATAGTAATGAAGTCATGAAGTTAGGGATGAGAACTTAGGAGATGAGATGCTTGTGAACAGTTGAGCAGCAAAGTGTTCAAGTTGTTTTGTCTCCTCGAGTGGTTATAAACTTTCGAAATTAAGACCTAACCCCAAGTCTTGAATATAGTTAACTTCATGTGAAATATATAATGAGTGTTTATGGTATTGCCATGCTTATTGTTGGGCCTTAAGTTGGTTGGACTTAGGCCCATAAATATATTGTTAGATGGAAATAATAATAAGGATGTAGACTCTCCTACGAAAGCTAATAGTTTAGATGATGATAGTGACCTAGAATCTAATTTAAATACGGTTCTGATTGCAAGGTAAAGGGAAGACCAAGTCGGGATCCCCAGGAGGTTCTAGACAGGCTTGACTTACTTAGGACTACAGGTGAGTGGACCTACTGTATATTCTTGTGTTTTATCGGGATTTATCGGGTTTTCAGCTTATGTTCCTCAGCTATGACTTGTTCCCGGTTTTGGAGAATGCTTTCGATTATTCACAGCTATTGTAAATTGATGTTTTCTGCATATGACTAGCTGTAGATCCTTGAGATAGACATGAGATAGATATATGACGTGAACATCGATCTTTGCATCCTGTATAGATGATCCTTGCTATGCAGATGCGGCTCCGTTGAGCTAAGACCAACGTGATACCGAGTAGGGGAAAGGTTTTCTTGTTTTTCAAAATGAATTTCTAGCATCAAAACCTTGTTTTAAAAAGGAATTTATCTTAAAACCCTTTCCCAACTCTTTGGGGTGCTCGGTACCACGAGTGAAGACCCAGATCGGGGGATACCTCGCGGCTTCACATACAGCCCAGATCGGGGGATACCTCGCGGCTATTTATCTGAGATCTTAGCAAATTGATCCTACAGAGTTGCAATCTTATCGATAGACGCTCACATATCTAGACATCTCATGAGACATAGACAGGCATGTTAGTGACTGATGACTTTTCGGATTTTCATCGGACATTGCATTAGACGATCTTCCTGATTAGAAAGATAATGCATAGACGTCCACGCTTTACTGTATTTTCTACATGTACAGGAGTAGAGATTACTTTCCGTATACAAGATTATATTTTCAGATGCACAGGCCTCATTCGACCTGACAGTAGGGGTCACATATCACCGGAGCCTCGTAGCTCGGTCCTTTTTCTTACTCACCTTGTGCAGGTAGCAGACCGAGGTCCGGATAGATGCTAGATCCGGTGAGATGAGATGACCTAGTTGGCTCTGGCGTCCCATAGTTATCTCTTCTGTTGTGTACTCTGTAGACATATGACTTTTACTTATGGAGACTAGACCCAGACGTGTAGTCTGTGGGGTTCTCTATCGGATATGACTTTGCTCTTTGATGAGTTCCAGACTTAATATGTTTTATTATCACTGTCTCCAGATTATTCCGCAGGTTTTAGTTTCAGTATTGAACAGCCTTGGGCTCAGGGAACTCACCTGAGCTGGCTGGTGTAACACGTGTCCCTATTTGGGATTAGGGTGTTACAATATTAATCTAGATAGGTTAAACAGGTTAACAAAGGAAGGTCCTTTGAGGGAACTAAAAGTTGGAACCCTTCCAGTTTGTGAGTCCTGCCTAGAGGGTAAAATGACCAAGAGATCCTTTTTGACTAAGGGTAATTATGAGCTACAGAACCATTGTAACTCATACATAGTGATGTATGCGGACCTATAAATATTCAAGCTCGAGGTGGTTATGAATACTTCATCACTTTTATTGACGATTATTCAAGATATGGCCATACTTACCTAATGCTGAAAAAGTCAGAGACTTTTGGAAAGTTTAAAGACTTTAAAGCTGAAGCTGAAAAACATTTAGCTAAATCACTAAAGACACTTCGATCTGATCAAGGTGGTGAATACTTGGATTTAGAATTCAAGGATTTCTTGCTGGAGCATGCTATTCGATCCCAACTTACAGCACCTGGAATGCCTCAACAAAAAGGTGTTTCGGAAAGGAGAAACAGGACCCTATTGGATATGGTCAGATCCATGTTAAGCTACTCCTCACTTCCACTAACATTCTGGGGATATGCACTTCAAACGTTGACGTACATTTTGAATGTAGTCCCATCTAAGTCAATATGCAAGACTCCCATGGAGTTATGGAATGGTCCTAAACCTAGTTTGCGCTATTACCGCATATGGGGATGTCCATCTCATGTACTTAGACCTAAATCTGGGAAACTGGATTCAAGGTCTGAAGTGTGTTTCTTTGTTGGCTACGCTCCAGAAACACGAGGTGGTTATTTTTATAGTCAAAAGGACCACAAGGTGTTTGTGTCAACAAATGCAACCTTCCTTGAACATGACTATATGACTAATTATAAACCCCAGAGCAAAGTAGTTCTTGAAGAACTGGCATTTGAACAAAGTAATCCATCTACATCATCATCTCATAAAGGACAAACCATAGAAACCACAGTTCCTGAAAAGGAAGCCCCGGTGCAACGTCATAGTGGGAGGGTTGTTAGACAACCTGTGCGCTATAGACACGAAGCACATGTCCTTGTGTCGGAACACTGCATAAGGACGATCCATTAACTTTTAAAGAGGCAATGGATGATCCTGAAAAGGAGAAATGGCAAGATGCCATGAATCAAGAAATGGAATCAATGTATTTCAATTCTGTGTGGGAACTTGTTGACCCACCTGAAGATGTCAGACCCATAGGGTGTAAGTGGATCTTCAAGAAGAAACGAGCTGCTGATGGGAAAGTAGAGACTTTCAAGGCAAGGCTAGTAGCGAAAGGCTATACCCAAAGAGAAGGTGTTGTTATGGAGAAACATTCTCTCCCATGGCCATGCTAAAATCCATCAGGATACTTTTATCCATAGCCGCTAGTTTAGACTATGAAATATGGCAAATGGATGTTAAGATTGCTTTTCTAAATGGTATCTATATGGCACAACCAGAAGGATTCATAAAGAAAGGGGAAGATCATAAGGTGTGTAAATTGTTGAAATCCATTTATGGATTAAAGCAAGCATCTAGATCATGGAATCTTACCTTTGATGAAACTATTAAAACATATGGCTTTGAACAAAATGTTGACGAAGCATGTGTTTATAAATACATCAAAGACAAGATTGTGGTGTTCTTAGTTCTTTATGTTGATGATATTCTACTCATTGGGAATGATGTAGAAACATTATCTAAAGTGAAGAAGTGGTTAGTTGAGAAATTCCAAATGAAAGATTTGGGAGAAGCAAACTATATTCTGGGGATCAAAATCCTACGGGATAGGAAGAACAAGCTCTTGGCACTTTCTCAAGCATCTTATATTGAGAAGGTATTAGAAAGATTCTCTATGGAAAATTCCAAGAAAGGTCAGATTCTGGCACTGAGACATGGAATTGTTCTATCCAAGGAGCAGTGTCCTAAGACACCTCAAGAGGAAGAGGATATAAGAAAGTATCCCTATGCCTCTGCAGTTGGTAGTCTTATGTATGCCATGTGTGTATGAGACTGGACATCTGTTATGCAGTAGGGATAGTAAGTCGTTATCAATCAAATCCAGGTTTGGAACACTAGATTGCAGTAAAGCACATTCTCAAGTATCTTCGGAGAACGAGAGATTATATGCTTGTCTATTCGGGGGGTGACTTAAACCCTACTGGATATACTGATTCTGATTTTCAATCAGATAGAGACAGTCGAAAGTCGACGTCTGGATCAGTTTTCACTCTTGGAGGTGGAGCTGTGGTCTGGAGAAGTATTAAACAAACCAGTATCGCAGACTCAACCATGGAAGCCGAATACATAGCAACTTGTGTGGCAGCTAAAGAAGCGGTTTGGCTTAGAAAGTTCTATACTGATCTGGAAGTTGTTCTAGACATGGATAAGCCACTAATCCTATACTGTGACAACAGTGGAGCAGTAGCTAATTCAAAAGAACCTAGAAGTCACAAGAGAGGGAAGCATATAGAGAGGAAATATCATCTCGTTAGAGAGATCGTACAGAGAGGTGATGTGACTGTTATGAAGATAGCGTCAGAACGAGGAACCTGGCGGATCCGTTTACCAAGGCGCTTCACCGCAAAGCCTTTTTGACGGCCATGTACGAAATATGGGACTAAGAGAGATGCCTCACTTGCTTTGAATGCAAGTGGGGGATTGTTCGGGTTTATGCCCTAAAAGCAAGTGTAATAAGACATTTTATTGATAGATAATAAAAGTACCTTTTCGTATAATTGATTGTTTATATTATTATTAAATAATTATAATGAATATTTGAAAATATCTTATTCATAATGAGAGTTTGACCTTGTATTAGTACGAGAGGATTAAGGTCATTGATAATGAATAAAATAGTCAGCAACATATTAAAGTATGGGATCTTCTATGAATGGTTGCTAGTACGGTTTACTAAGCATTTATAAAATGCATGTGACCTAGATCCGGATTGCTGATGTGGATAGACATCTTAGTAAAGGTGCTGTATATGATTATGATCATATATGACTGGACCGATGTGAATTAATTTCTTTATAAACTTACTGTTTTCCATAAAGATTTAATTCATATCAATATGATGATCATATGTAGATCAGTCTAAATCCTGAGTAGTCATGAACTCCTGTTTGTATCAATTGGGTCTTCTAATTCACTCGTTAAGGTCTGCTACGATAGTCAGACTAGTGACTTTTGTTATGGAGACTCAATGGCATGAATGGCTGGGGACATGTTCTTACAAGAATGGAATCCAAGCTTTCCTATTCAAGGATCGAATATTGGTTCCCTTAAGGGTTAATTCTGGAACTGAATAGTTATTGAGCTCAAATTTATAATATGATTATAAATTAATTGTTCACTAGTGAATTAATGGTACTTAAGGAACAAGAGGTTATTAGAAGGGTAAAACGGTAATTTTGACTAGCTCTAATAAAGGAACCAATAAATTGGAGGGCAGAGCTACATTTAGTGATTATATCAATGGACTACTTGAAAGATTCAGTAAATATAATTCTATAATCACTAAGAGTGCAATTCCATGTTTATAGTGGAGTAACAATGGAATTAATAAATAAGATTATTTAATTAAAAAGTTTAATTAATAATCTGGTTTGTTGGAGCTTAGTGTTATAGGTCCATGGTCCCCAAGTCACTTCTATACAACACTGTCTAGGGTGTGGATTTTTGTAATAATGGTTAAATGAGAGAAGGGCTTATTTGCAAAGGAATTAATATTCCAGTGCAAGTTCATGATTATGAGATAATTATGTGTAATTAATTAATTAAGAATTAATTAATTAAAAACGTATTATAGTTGGTCCGATATTTATTAGTTGTGAATTAATTAAATATTAATGTGACCAATATTATCTTGTTGTAAGATAATATTAATTTAAGGTTAAGTTCAAGTTTATAAGATAAAGTTAAAGATCGTCTTTAACTGATGTTTATGTTTAATTTTGAATTAGTACATAAATATATTTATCTTATAAAGTGGTTAATGGTTAAGATATTTTAAATATTTTATCAAACCTATACTTGAATTTAAATCTTAAATAAACTGATTTTAATTGGTCAAAAGTTTTTTTTAGGATTAATTGGTTTTAAAATTAAACCTAATCCTATTATACGTATCATATAGATATCAGATATCTATAGTATATATAAGCCTAAATAAAAATAAAAATAAAATAGAGAGTTTTTCTGCCTTCTACTCTCTCAAGTCTCAAGGATCTCATGTTGAGTACATGCTTGAGATAAAAAAATCATTGTTTCCTTTATCCTATGTGCCCACACACGTCCTAGTGTGTTGAGTGTGACTTTGAAGATCGTGGAGTGGATCTGACAGCTTGGACAGGAAGATCTTTATTTGAATACTACCAGATAGCGAGGATTCTTGATTAGCTTCAAGAGGTAATGATTTTTACTCTCTATATTTAGTGTATGTCATCTTTATATGATCCTGGGATTGCCATTAAAGAGCTAACTAAGAAATTGGAATAAATGCTTCCGCTGCATGTCTGATTTATTCTACCGTAGCTAATACTCTGTCCCTACACGTGGCTGAAGCTCATGCGTACTGCTTGGATGCGCCCAAAGCCGCTTTCCCCCATCGTCCGCTGGCCTGGACCCTCTCCGCCTTGCCGCTTCGCTTCGGCCATCCGCCTTTTCCCGCCGGTTTGCCTCCCCGGGCAGCCCCCAGTCCTAAGCCACCTTGACTTGAGCGCCCCTTTGTCCCTATCCGCCGCCGGCCACCGCTGTTGGTCCAACTCCGCCCCGTCTTCTCTTCTCTCCTTGCCCGGGCCGACCCGGGGATCGTCAGCCTACGAGCCCGGCTTTGCCCCCCGCACTTGCCGACGGCCACCGAGCCATTTGCCTCAATTGCCACTTCCACGAAGAGTAGCTAGGTGAGCTTTCGCAGCCTTAGAAGGCGCAACACCGGTGAGCCATCGCCCCTCTCCCTTCTCCGGTGTGTTCCCGACGAAGAACAATTTCACCGCAGCCCTGCAAGCAAACCAAGGATGGGATCAAAGTTGATTTCAGGCCGGGAGCCTTGACTGAACCATTGGTGAGCCCTAATTTTTGTGGAGAATATGATTTGGGGAAAACAATGCATGCTAGCTCACCTAATTGAATTAATGAATGTAAATACGGGGATGATTGGAGTATCGGATGCAATTGATTGAGTTAACTAAGTGTAAATGTGGTAGAAGTTTGTATTCATAAGATGTATGATTTGATTAAAGTGATTGTAAATGGTTGTATTAATTTCGGGGTCCTCCAAATAGAGGAGGTGTTGCCGAATTTTCGTAGATAATTTTAATATTAATGCTTGATTTAGTCCCCCATGATCATACTTACCAATTAATCACTTCCAAATAGCATGATAGAAGATTTTAGATTGAGCTTAGTATGAAGGTAGAACTAAATTCTCTATTTGAGAAATTTCATATTTTCATTCCTTAGAAACACAAAGTTCATGTTAAGAGAAAGCATACCCTATTTAATGTAATGAATGTAACGTACTCTAACGAGTCTAATTAGAGCATAAGATAAGAATACAGATTTCGTATTCTAATGAATTTTTAAAGCATGTATTAGATTTTAATTAAGAATCATGCTTAGATAGTTTAATGAGTTTATCGTATTTTATCGAGTTTAAGTTAGAGTTTAGAAAGAATACGATTTTTCGTATTCTTAAATCTCTGTATTCTATAGCAATAGAACTAAGTTATGAAAAATACGAACTTCGTATTTAATTAGTTACTATTGTTAATTCTAGAAGAAGGTAAACGTCCCGCGGGAGCTTCAGCAGGACCGAGTCAAACCTAAGCTTGTTAAGGACATCAGGTGAGTGACTATACTATACATAGATATTATATGATCAGGTTTTTATCGTCAGATTTGTTTATATGAGTTTTATCTCTGTTTGTGGTTTGTTGATGGATTTCTCTGCTATCTTAGCATTGTATTTTCATGCTTGTTATATGATGCTATGAGATTGAAATAGCATGATTAATTATAAAGTGAAACCTTAAATGATAGAAATGGATATACATCCGTGTTGTGGACTGCTCCCTAGCTAGACATAGACGATTGATCCAGCGGGGCTCAAGATAGAGCCCATAAAGGATAGTAGATGATATCGGGTTAGGGAAGGAATTTGTTTTAAATTATTTCCTTACTTACAAATGTTTTTCAAAAATTGTTTTACATATAAAATCCCTTCAGAGCCCTTTTGGGTGTCCAAATCGGAATCTGAGATGCAGCGTGAAAATTGATCTGATTTGGTTGATTATACAGCTGGGTCGCCGTGTCTCGGATATGAGGCGGCGTGGCGATTGATACTGATTTGGTTGATTATACCCTTTGGTTGTAAGGCCTCAGATGCTGGATCGGAGTTATTTATTTGTCTCCCGTCATCGGGATCCGGTTATTGGTGATGGCAATTTGGATTCATTCGAGTATTGAACTAGGGATTACCGCGTTGATACGATCACGCAGGCCTTAGCATACATATTTATGTGATTGTGATATGCCTATGATGATTGAAATTGCATATGTGCTTTATTCGGGTTTTTTCTGAAATGCTTGGCATGTTAATTTAATGAGAAGATAATGCATATGATTAGCATTATTTCTGGGATTCGTATATCTTTTATTATATATTTATGTTCTTATATTAGTGATTTTCACCTAAGTGAACTACTTGCGCAGGTGAGTATTCCGGTAGATGGCTCTGACATAACAGATAAGGATAGTGCTTGTTTCCACTTGATGTTTAGACTTCTAGAACCCTTCCGCAAGTTTGTAAACTCTGTATAAGATTAAACAGTTTGTTTATTTCTTATGAATGGTAGTTTGATTATTATGATTATTATCAGGTTTAAATTACAGCCTTTTATGGGGTCAGGTGCACTCCCTACAAATTTGGTGTGACATCCGCCTCAAAGAATCTAGATGGGTGTTACATTTAATGGTATCAGAGAGGTTGATCTTAGGAAGTAGATGACATAATTGAGATACTTAGAGTCATAAGACCACTAAATGCCATGAGATGACATTTAGTGGTATCAGAGCGTAGATCTTAGAGACCAGATGATATAGTTGATATACTCAGAGCAAATTGATTCTAGGAAGTCCTAGGAATGGTCAGAGCTATAGGATGAGAGTCCGGTAGATGTTAAATGATATAGATCACAGTCTCACGATGGGGTCTAGTAATGGAGAATATTAGACACGAATTTTTAGGGACTGTGCGGAGACACCTACGCAAGGGATAGAAGATCCTTTAGTGATTGAGCATGAGGTGGAGGGAAATGCCTTAGTCAATGGATTAGCTAGATTGATGGGGTGGGAACTCTCTCTATCTCTACATCATTCCTACCAATTATCTCTCTAATCAAATGGTATTGCCTGAGTACATGTTTGGATCTTTGATAAAACCGTGGCTCCTTTGCTTGTGCTATGGCTCAATTATTGTCGCAATAAACCGGTATCACATCAACAATGCTAGGAACCACTCATAGTTAAGAGATAAACTTCTTTATCCATACTGCTTCCTTTATTGCTTCAGAAGCTGCAATGTACTCTGTTTCAGTTGTTGAATCGGCAGCCGTCTCTTGTTTGGAACTTTTCCAACTGACTGCTACTCCATTCAAAGTGAAAATATAACCGGACTGGGATTTGGAATCATCCTTGTCGGTCTAGAAGCTGGCATCAGTATACCCACTTATTACGAAAGCATTTTCCCCATATACCAAGAATAAATCCTTAGTTCGTCTCAAGTAGTTAAGGATATTCTTAACAGCCACCCAATGAACCTCACCGGGATCAGACTGGTATCTGCTCGTGACACTCAGAGCATATGATACGTCGGGCCTCATATATAACATAACATACATGATAGATCCTATGGCTGAGGAGTATGGGATCTTATTCATGCGAGTCCTCTCATATTGTGCCTTTGGATACATAGACTTCGAGAGTGTAATCCCATGTCTCATGGGGATGTAACCTCTCTTAGACTCCTCCATGCTAAACCTCTTCAGCATCTTGTCTATGTATGTAGACTGTGAAAGACCTAGCAACCTTTTAGATCTATCTCTATAAATCTTTATCCCCAAGATGTAGGTCGCTTCTCCAAGGTCCTTCATGGAGAAATTCTTGGATAACCAAATTTTGACTGATTGAAGAATAGATATGTCGTTTTCTGTTAGTAGTATGTCAGCCACATACAATACAAGGAACACAACTGCACTCCCATTAACCTTCTTGTATACACAAGGTTCATCCGGATTTTGTGAGAAACCAAACTCTTTAATCGTCTCATCAAATCGGATGTTCCAACTCCTAGATGCTTGCTTCAATCCATAAATGGATCTTTGAAACTTGCATACTTTATTGCCATCATTAGATGTGAATCCCTCAGGTTGCAGCATATACACATCCTCGGTTAGATTTTCATTAAGGAAAGCTGTTTTCACATCCATTTGTCAAATCTCATAGTCATAATAAACAGCAATGGCTAGGAGTATTCTTATGGATTTAAACATTGCTACAGGTGAAAAGGTTTCATCATAGTCAACACTTTGTTTTTGACGATATCCTTTCACCACTAGCCTAGCTTTGTAAGTAGTTATGTTACCATCCATGTCGATTTTCTTCTTGAAAACCCATTTGCATCCAATAGGCTTAATTCCTTTAGGTGGATCAACCAAAGACCATACTTGGTTTTCATACATGGAATCCATTTCTGATTTCATGGCGCCTAGCCATTTATCTGAGTCTGAACAATTCAGTACTTCTTCGTAATTAGTAGGTTCCTCATCCTCTATGAGTAATACGTCATTAGTTTCACTTATGAGAAATCTATATCTCTCAGGAACCATACGTATCCTACTAGATCTACGAATCTCCTGTGTATCAGAAGGTACAACCGTTACTTCATCAGTATGAGTGGCGGCATTGGATCTTGGTTGGAACGGTTGCTCTATGTCTATTGGAGCATCTCGAACTTCATCAAGCTCAATTTTGCTCCCACTATCTTCCATTGAGACAAACTCTTTCTCTAGGAAGGCAACATGCTTTGAAACAAATACCTTTTGTTCCAAAGTGTGGTAAAACTGATATCCCATGGTTTCCTTTGGATATCCCACAAATAGACACCTGTCAGACTTAGCCTCAAGTTTATCTGACATTGTACGCTTCACGTAAGCCGGATAACCCCATACCTTCAAGTAAAATAGTGAGGTTTTCTTGTTAGTCCACATCTCACATGGAGTAACTTGAACTGCGTTAGATGGGACTCTGTTTAAAAGATAAACAACAGTCATAAGTGCATAACCCCAAAAAGATTTAGGAAGCTCTGCATGGCTCATCATTGACCTCACCATATCTAATAGGGTTCGGTTTTTTCTTTACGCCACACCAATGTATTGTGACGTGTAAGGTAGAGTCCATTGGGATAATATCCCATTATCCCTAAGATAATCTTCAAACTCTTGGCTTAAGTATTCACCACCTCGATCAGATCTAAGTGTTTTAATACTTCTACCAAGTTGTTTCTCTACTTCATTTCTGAATTCTTTGAACTTTTCAAAGGCTTCAGATTTGTATCTCATTAGATGAACATACCAATATCGTGAATGATCATCAATAAAGGTAATGAATAAAGCATAACCACCTCTAGAGGCGTAGACATTGGCCCACATATATCTGTATGTATTAGGGCTAATAAGTCTGTTGCACGTTCACTCTTTCCCGTAAAGGGTGACTTAGTCATCTTACCCTTTAAGCACGATACACATGTGTCATATGATTCATAATCAAATGACCCCAAGTCGCCTCTCTTGAGCAACTCAGTCATGCGTTTCTTGCTTATATGACCAAGACGACAACGCCATAAATAGAATGTTAATTGATTCTCTTGTTTTACTTGTTTGTTATTATTTTCAATATTGAGCATAGAACTAGATATATCTAATATGTATATACCATTGCACAACATTCTGGTACCATAAAGAACTCCATCCAACATTATGTAACAACAATTGTTACTAAAAGTCAAATGAAAACCTTTCTTATTCAAATTAGAAATAGAAATAATGTTCTTCATCAAACTAGGAACATAAAAGGCAATTGTCTAATTCTAAAACTAGTCCACTTGGAAGTGACAATACATAAGTTCCTACAAATTTAATGCACGGCAATCCTTTTGCTCCATTTCCAACCCACAGGCCTGCCTCTCTCTTGACCAGCTGTAGACTGTTCTTTAGACCCTGCATATCAGTGCATATGTGTGAGCCACATCCAGTATCCAATACCCATGTTTTATAAGAAACAATATTTATCTCAATAAAAAAGATGCCTAAAGTAGATGGGGCATCAGATGCCTTATTCTTCTTCAGAGACTCCAGGTAGCCCTTGCAGTTTATTCTCCAATGGCCTTCTTTGTCGCAATGATGACAGGCTCCTTTTCGGGTAGCATGTTCTGCCTTCTTGGCCTTTCTTTTCGTGGCCTTCCCTTTGGCTTTTAAGGACTTCTTCTTCTTAGAGCTGTTGGTCTTAGAAGAGTCCACCAGCATCACAACCTTTTGTTCTTTCTTAACAGCAGGCTCTGCCGATTTGAGCAGGTTGATCAACTTTGGTATTGTCGATACAATCTAGTTCATCTGATAGTTTAGCACAAACTATGCATAACTGTCAGTCAAACTTTGTAGAATTAAGTCTATACTTAATTCGTGATCCATCACAAAACCTAGTGATCCTAACCTCTCAATATAGCCATACATCTTTAGTGCGTGTTGCACTGCAGATGTCCCCTCCTGCATCTTGGAGCGGAAGAGCAACTTGGAGAGCTTGAACCGTTCGGTTCTCGCTTGCTCATCAAACAGCTCCCTCAGATGGTAGACCATGGTATACGCGTCCATAGCCTCATACTGCTTTTTTAACTCAACTGATATAAAGGCTAGCATAATACAACCAGCTAACTCACTGTTAGCCAAGTGCTTCTTATAAGCCAACAATTGGTCTTCAGAAGCACCCTCAGCAGGAGGAGAAGGAAGCTCCTCATCAAGGACATAGGCTATTCGCTTGGATTTGAGAACAATTCTCACATTCCTTAGCCAATCCAAGAAATTGGGCCGAATCAACTTATTTATCTCAAGGATCGATCTCAAATTCACAGAGGATGACATGATTCTAATAACCTAGATGTAAAATGAGCATGTTAGAGAAAAGTACATGAATGCATGATATAAGGACTTTTATATTATGCATTATTCTCCCACTATTTTTATTACAAATCCATAAGCCCTCACTCTAAATCTGAGAGAACCCTTTGGAAGTTCTCATAGTGGGTTCGATATCCAAATTTCCCAAGAATGACCTTGGGTTTACCCAACAAGTCACCTTAGTTCAGATGGTAGGCATCACATACCAATTACACATATCATATGTGTGTAACTATCGAACTAGTGCTATCAACTGATTGATGTGTGCACTAATCATTGGGTTGTCAACTCATTGACACGTGTACATCATATGTATACTACCCAACATCGTCTCCATCTACATTAGCCTTGGGTTTTTACCCAACAAACCAATGTTTTTTATTACAGCCGGCCCATTAATCATGAGATCATATCTCAATGGCTAGAACATATTCAACATAAAGTAGGGCTCGGGTTTGCCCAACAACCCAAATCTCTAAGAAGGACTCCGGTTCTTACCATATTAATGGAAGATGTTTTAGCTTTAATATTTAATAGAGGAATTGCTTGAATTTAGTCTCATCACATTTTAAGCATGTAATGTATATAATCATATATCAATCATATATAGATAATTCGAGTCAAATTAGGATTAAGTAAGTCATACCTAGGTATATATATGAGATTATAATAAAAAGTTAGAAATTCTATTTCTAATGGTCTTGTGATAAAATCCAAATTTAGTAAAATCCAAATTTGATTATAATCACATCCCATAAAAGTCCAAATTTGATTAGGATCATATTCCGATCAAATCAAAATTTGATTAGGATCATATCCTATAAAAATCCAAATTTGATTAGGATCATATCCCGATCAAATCCAAATTTAGATTTATGAAAAATCAAATTTCAATTTCCTTTAGAATTTCCTAATTAATCAAATTAATTTCAAAAACAAATTTAGTGAAACTAGAAAAACATTTTTAGGGTTTTTAAAAAAGAAAACTAATTTCGGGGTTTCAATCTTTGAAAACAATTTTCAAACTTTTTTGTATGTTATTCTAAAACCAAAAACATGTTCCAAACATGATATTTCAAATTTCAATAATCATATTATCAAAAGTGCTCAAGAACAACATGCAAATTTAGAGCCCTAATCATGCCACCTATCAATTCTACCATGTTCTTCATGCATAAAACAAACATAAGGTTAGCTCTGATACCACTGTAGGATTTTGTAGAAAATCAAAAGCATGTATCATATTCATGGCATAACGGAAAAATTAAAATTTTCTAAACCCTAGCCCAAACGGATCTCTCTATGTTTATAAAAAACACAAGCAAGTAAAGTTGAAGGGCATGTACCTTTTGAAATCTGTAGGAATTCCTTTCTCTAAATCGGAGAAGAAGTTGCATTAACCACAGCAGTCCGTAGATGGAGTACCTCTAACGGTGATCCACGCGAAGATCCGCAGAAGCAACCTCGAAGGCGACGTGGTGATCTTCCACGCAAGGTGCTAGCTATGGTGGAAGTTCTTGAGAGGATTTGGGAGAGAAGAGAAAAAGGCTATTGATCTCTATCAATTACTAAGAAATTATATATCTTTATGGCTTATAATATCATATATTTATAGGCCTCCCTAATTAGATTAGGGTTTGTTTTGGATTGGGACTTTGATTAAAGCCCAAATCAAATTTAGCTTACAATCTAATCAAATTTGACATATAATCAAATTCGACTTACAAGCAAATTTGACTTATAATCAAATTCGACATATAATCAAATTTGTCTTATAATCAAATTCGACTTACAATCAAATTTTACTTATAATCAAATTTGACTTACAATCTTTCTCTTCCCTTTAATTCTCTCGTTTGAGGATCTATTCCTAAAAACCCGTTTTATACCTGATTGATATCTTCTATGCGTGTGACCCATTAGGTTCCCGGTTATGTTGGCCATTCATAATCAACCATTAATTACAAATAGATCATGAGTGGCATCTAGCAATACATCATGACCCCCAATTGACCGGAAAGTCAGGTGGTCTGACTTGGAACCTTTCAGCAGCTAATGTTAGTGTGCAATTTGTCCTTTACCATCTTATACGAACTTGGTTCTGAGTATGACCTATGTGTCAACTCCCATTAGACTGACTATGTCACACCTAGCCCAAGTATTAGTTTCTCGTCCTATGGGATCCATTACTCAAAACTTATGTCATCGAAGACCATCTTCATGACAAGTTACTCTGGCCAGAGATTCCTGAGTAATGACCCGACAAGTGGCCATGGGTATACTCTTATTCTATCAGGAGTGGTAAATTCTCTGTTGGCTACCCAAATACCTTCGAATACTTCAAAGCTGTACCCAATCACCACCCTGTAAGTAACCCCTTAAGGGAAACGTAGGAATGGCGTCAAAGCCCAGGATCCATGTCCAAGATAATTTTTGTACCTCAAGTCTAAGGATATTTGCACCATTGCTACAATGAGATCTTCACTAACATTTTAATAGGATAACTATGTGAGACTCATGGTAGGTCATCCAATGAACTTGCTACCCTTAGCAAACATCCACATGTTCACTCAAAACATCTTCATGCTTAGAGCTTGTGAGAACAACTACTTGATCTGATCAAGGAGCATAACATGTGCTAGTCTTGTTGGATCAATGATATCCCGTCTCATTGATCCTTCGACTAGGGATATTTAGATTTAAGATCTCATATCATATTCATAGTAGTGAACATCTAAATAATGAAGAAGCCTTTTATTAAATAAATAAATTTTTATATAAAGTGCCAAAGGTGATTCTTTAGAGCACTTCTCCAACAGATATGATAGAAATATATGTATGATCATGCACTTATTATTTATCATTCTTTATGGGGGAGGGGGATTTTGGGGAAGGTACTTAGGAAGGGGTAAGACAATATTGACACCTTCCATCATGGCTCAATGAGGTGCCTTAGTGGGGCTCCAAGGAACCCCTAGGGTAGTAGGGGTTATGATGCTTTCATCCCTCATCAAGAATAGCAGGGGTCTATCCTATTAAGGAAGGAGTTGTCATAGGTACTGGTGCCAGAGGTTTGGGA
The DNA here is from genome assembly GCA_026586065.1 of Dioscorea zingiberensis. Classification (NCBI taxonomy): domain Eukaryota; kingdom Viridiplantae; phylum Streptophyta; class Magnoliopsida; order Dioscoreales; family Dioscoreaceae; genus Dioscorea; species Dioscorea zingiberensis. The sequence continues at coordinate 38,175,694 of CM048822.1, forward strand.
TGAGGTCCTAGATATGAGGAAAATCGATGCCTCCATGTTGTTTGGGGGTTATGGGAGTGTTAGGTGGAGTTCAAGCCTTGATTCTTTTTCTAGTTCTCATGTAAATCCTGGTTGGAGTCTGTCCTCAAGTAGAGCTTTGTCCAAATGGGTAAAGCATTGATATGCTTCATGACATGGTCGGAGAACTTATGCTTGATGCCTATAGGGTATGGGAGGTTGCTCACCATCGCATAGGAAGGGGTACCCACCTACTATCGGTTTTGGTTAGCCTTGGTGGATGGGGTGGCAGTGATTGGTGAGTTAGTGGAGAAAGTAAGGTTCACAATGGAGGTGCACTTTGCTAGAAGGGTAGTGGTTAGGGGGGTGGCTAACATAGTCACTGTCTCAGATAGATGGTGTAGATCTAGAGAGCTCATTGATTATGGGTTAGTGTTGAGGTGTTTTAGGAGGATAGGCCTGGAGTAGGCCTCTAGGAGGTAGGGAAGGGAACCATAGGCGAGGGTATAGCTGCTATTGATGGTGTGACAAAACTTTCTTACACTGGCGCAGTATGAAGAACCTTAAGGACCTTTGAGGGTGTGTGGATGGAAGAATTGGCATGGCCGGGGAGAGAAGAGGTACGAGGAGATGCATAAAGTATACGCGACACTTCTCCCATAAGTATATAGGATCGATCAAGTATTAATGTTCCCAAAGGTAGGGTAGTCTAATCCACAAGGATTGACCACTATTACTAGTTGTCCTCTATTACCTAGCTTAACTATGAGATGAATTGTGTGATCAAGTTATTTGAATATCCTAACTAAAAACTAATGTGAACAATTGGTTGATTGAGGGGAATCAGAGATGAAAGATGGCACCTCGAATCACAATCCCCCTAGGATTGCCTTGCTGATGATCGATTCCCTATTACTGGCTAATTGCTAATAACTCCTGGAGGATGTAACAATGCGCTTCTCAGCAAAATACCCAATCTCTCGTGATGCTCATGCACACCCTAGCACCCTTGTCTGACTGAAGCCTATCTAGAAGAATCCCAGCGCTAATGCGATACTCTAGCCGTTCTGGGTAACCGCACGAGCACTCGTTGTATTGGGTGCTCTAACCTACTGAGGTAGATGACTCGAGGCCTGCGCAAAGGAAACCCACAAAAATATCTAGACGGATAACAACTCTAGGCTAATGTAATACAGACTCTACAACCATCTAGCATCAACATTAACATGCTGATGCTATCCCTTGAGGGGACGGATGATTGGGCTCGTGCACAAAACAACCAAGAAGAATTGCAAGCACAAATAATAGAGATGCGACACAAGAATTATTTAATAAGCAAAAACTGATTAAAATAGGAAATCAATAACAAGTTCATCCTAGGGTTCAGGTGTTTGAGGCACCATAGAAGGTTTAGCCTCTCATGCTATGATCTATCATAACTAAGATACAATAGGAGGTTATACAATTAGACATAGAAATCTTCCCTTGATAACCCCTCATATGCCTTCGATTCCCCCCATAAAACCGTAGTCGTCGCTGTGGAAATCTCCCCAGATCGCTTCCTCGCCAAAAGTTACTCATTAGGGTTATATGGGCCGAATTTTTATAGTTTTCCAAATCATGAAGCCTACGTACCATGTTGATCGAGTGCGGCCATGTTGATCCCGAACACAACCGTGTTGACTTAAACATGCACGTGCTATTTATTGGTCTGACAACGTGGTTAATGCGTTTTAAATCAACAAAGAGTTACACGGGGTTGAACATGCCCGTGTTTCATTAGCACATCCGTGTTAAGTAAGAGCACGACCGTGCTCATCTCTACATGTGTACTATTTTGGCCTTTTCGCTCCAAATGTCCAATTCCTGTTCCTTTTGCTCCCGGGTACCTATTTACCTATCCAATCACATAGAAATACCCAGAGTCATACAAAAATAGAGAATTGATGCTAGGAAACAGTATAAGTGCATGTAAATATAAGGGGAATTTATGTATAATCATGCGCTTATCATATATCCCACACTTGAGCTTTTGCTTGTCCTCAAGCAAAGAAAATACTACCCGAGAGAGATGATGAGTGCATGATTTCCAATCTCAAAATAGTTGGGAGTCTCTCTCATACCCGGGGAAACACAGTGTTAGGTGCCTGAAGGTTTTTATGGAAAATAAGTCTTACTTATACTTCGATTCCCCATGTGTGTGTGTGTAGCTCTTCCTATAGTGTAAACACCAACTTCGAGGGCTCGACTCGGTTAGTCTAAACTTTATTCACTAACTAATTTCCTTAACTCTTTTGGCTTGGGGGTAGTAGCTTCATACATCCAATGAGGTAGCCTTTTTCTTTAGTAAGTCATCAAGTGAACATTTGTGATGCCCAAGATCCGACTACTCAGGGGCGCCCGACTTTCACGCTTCAAAGGTGATAGCTCTTTCTACCATCTTTTCTATACCGATAGGGCATCCCTAATGAATCCGAATTTCCGGTCAATAGGGCATACCTAGTAGATCCGACTTTCGGGTTATGCCACCCGCTCTAAGATTTTTATTTATTTATTTATTTATTTTTAAGCAATTAATAAAGCAAAATCTCTATAATGGTTAAAATAACTGGAATCCAAACCTAAGTGGTCAAGTGACAATAGAGTCAGGGCTTGTGCTCAAATTTTTGTGAGGTGTCTAGCAAAGGTGAGACTATATATATATATATATATATATATATATATATATATATATATATATTGAAAAGTTTGGCACCTAATGCTAATGACAACCTAGACAATCAAAGATGACTACCATTAATTTGCTCATAGATCATCCTAAATCAACACCCATCATAAGTAATATAATCACTCAACGATAATCCCTCCCCTACACTTAAATTGTGCATTGTCTACAATGCACGTGATATATGCACTAAAAAGAGAATGATATGTGATAGCAAAATGGAAAAAGTGGACTTAGCTTATTGTGTGTCGTGATGTGTTTCATTTTCATTTGTGTTTCTTGCCAAGTGTGAGTTGTAATGTATCCTGAAATCATTGAAGGCTAACAAAAAGGTGAAGCTCCATAGCATATCGAAAGACTAAACCTTTATCAACAAACTGACACAACTAAAGTAAAAATGTACAAAAGTGGGGAAAAAAATAAAATATGATAGAGATGCTCATATAAGGTAATCCTCCTCGTCGTCCCCATTGGTGGAGTCCTCGGCATCTACAACAACGGTAGAGTATCACAGTGCACTACACTTGCCTTTTTAGGTGGTAGGTGGGTCAGGGGTTATGGTAATCGCAGTAATGTCAGCTCCTTGTTGTCGAAGGAGGTAGTCTACTCAGATCCACCCACCCAGGTGGAGTAAGGCATGATCACCTCTCGGCGGAATGTGGGTGGCTAGTGGTGAAGGTCTTTGCGGTCGAGGGTATGGGTGCTTTGCTGGGTCCTGCGGTCTCACGAGGGGCTAAGCAACCGTGTGTATCCGATGCCTTGTGTGGTGCATCTTGGTCGTAATATCCCCATCGATCGCATGGTCTCCATTGTGATCGGTATGGACCGCCCGAGTATCGTCATCGCTCCACTGATATGACAGGGAGAACGCCCAACCCTCGTGCCGGGTGTGTAATGTACGGACCCTTGAATAATGCTTTGATCCTGGTGTCCGACGCTTGGTACCTAAGGAACTCTGCTACAACCCATCCTAGGTGGATGAGGAATCTGTCTGCCATGCTCTGCAAGTACAAGAAGTCCTTGGAGTTGACTACACCTGTGCTCAGCCCTTTCCTTGTGATCGAATGGCTAAGTACTATGTGTCTGAGGGTTGGGGACCGGAGGGTAGATGCCTTCGATCATTAGGGGTCGTAATGTAGGTTCGTTCTGAGCCTCCTCCAGGTAGACTCTAGTGTCTCCTTGATAAGTGCACAAATATATATATATATTTATTTCCATCATATTCACATGTACTTATCTCGCTGTTTCACATCAATTCCTCTATTTCTGTAATCTTTTGGGTTTGTTTTGTGATTATGCAGGTAAAATAGGCATATAGAGCAAAAGGAACAAGAAACGGGACGAAACAAGGCAAAACGAGCTAAAAGAGTCCTTCATAGAGGGTGCATGGCCTTAGTACAATTTGGTACGGCCGTACACACGCCCGTGCACTTCTTGGACACTAAAACACGTTAAAACAACATCGCGGGTGTAACATGCCTGAATTTTCTAAGTAAATTTCAGTAAATTTTTGAAATTTTTAAATGAGGTTAATTAGCTCAAAATCAAATTAATCATTATTAACCTCAAAGTTAAAGAAAATCCGAGTTTTAATGGACCAAAATCCAGCCTCTCAACTACAAGGCCGAGAGAAGGCCTTATTGGGCCAGTCCTGAGTTACATAGAATAGTTGGAGATGAAGGGTCAGCAGTATTAGATTAATTAAACCTGAGATTAATTAATTATTAATTAATCTAAATTAATTAAGTAGGAATATCAGACAAAAGTTAGAGTCCCGATAAAGTAGATCTAGCCTAGTCAAAAGCCGAGAACACGGATTTGGGTCGGGAGAAGGGACGACCCGTGATGATACTCTGATGGCTTCATTTTAGGTCGAAATTCACCCGGATTCCTAGATGCAGTGGAGAGAGAGACGAGCAAGATAATATCATTAGTCACCCTCGTGACGGCACAATAATAAGATATGATCAACGAAAAGTTGTTCAGCTTGTAGTAGAAGATGTTTTAGAAGATAATTGAATTAAATAAAATACTTTAAATAAGATAAGTTATTATAATGGTTTTATTAATAAAAAGATTAGTTAAATTAAAATTTTCATTCTTTATAAATATCATAGATGAGAGAGAGAGAGAGAGAGAGAGAGAGAGAGAGAGAGAGGAAATAATTCAACTCTCTCTTTCCCTTTTTCTTCTCTCGTTTCAGAGAAAGCACACCTTTTCTCTCTTTTCCTCGCGAGCTCTTCGAGAGCCTCGAGCCAAGCTTCCGGCCATCAGACCCCGGCTTCGCCCGAGCCTCCTTCTCCACCTTCACGCGCGGCAACAGCCGGTCGTGCCACCGCCCATCTCAGTATGATGCCCAGCCAAGCCGTCCGGCCTGTTCTTCGCTACGCGGCCCGGCCAGCCAGCCCGGCCGCTCGGCCGTCTATCTCGCCACCCAGCGACCGCGCCCGCCCCGCCGTCGGTGCCTCATGTAAGCTGACCGGCACCGGCTTCTCCGGTGAGCCCCAAGCTTGATCACCATGCTTGGCCAGCCCTCTTCCGACGAACAATAGCCCAAGGCAGCCACCCTCTTCTCGGCCTGCGACCCTCTGTAGATGGCGGTCCTATTTTTCAAGTAAATCCCTAAGTTTACTAAATTGGGGAAACCCTAAGTAGATTCATGGTTGATGAGACTTATGGCTGTTAAAAGGGGCCTAGAGTGTTATGTTTCCATTTATTGATTCATGTTGTTAATTGTGAAGTATGGAGAATGTTTGTATTATAATTTCAGCCTTAGAAACAGAGGAGACTCTGCCAAAATTTTGTCAAATTAATTAGAATAATCATGCCATGTTTAGCAAGTAATTCTTTGAGGAGAGCATGCTAGAGACCTTTAATTTCCCATGGAAGGTATGCTTAAGTTTCCTAGTTATGAAATGATGAAGATAAGTATAGTTAGTTAGAAGAGAAAATCTCATATTTTTATCGTATTCTATTTAGTTTAAATTAGAGTACGAGCCAAGAATACGACCTTCGTATTTATAGATTTCATATTTCAATGATCAGGAAAGGGAAAGGCAAGTCAGCCACTACCGAAGGACCGAGCCAGACTTACGCTCGAAACAGACTCAGGTGAGGGGAACTAGCTATACAGTTTCGCCTATTTATCGTATTTTTATACAGTATAGATTTCAGTTTTGAAAAGCATGAACTAGGAATTTTATAAAAATTTCTAGAGTTTTATAAAACCATTCATGCACAATAATCAGTAACAGAAAACAGAAACATATAGAGTACATTTTATTGATATGCTTGTATGGACTAGTGGTGGCTCGTGTCGAGCCAGAGAGTACGACACTAGGTTAGGAGAAGGGTGACTTAAACTTAGTTTTTAATACCGAACTATCTGTTTTTTTTTTAAAACCCTTCTATTTTACAAAATCAAAACCCCATTTCCATACTCTCCTGTGCCTAGTGTACGTATATAGATGACCTCGCGTAGCCGATCTACCTGTTGGTCACTGGTTCTACAGTATTGAAGTAGATGTGTAGTCAGAGATTTTAGTCTTGTGATTATCAGATGATTCCGCATTCCTCGTGTAACGCCCCGACCCGGGTTCCGGGACCTCGAGCACGTCAACAGACCGGCCGTATTAAAGAAGAGATAAACTCAACTCGAATACAAGGCCTAATAAGATGATAAGCAGATAACAATCCATAAAATATACTCGTGTTCCAAGGAACATAGAGTCAACAGGGTCCATAGGCCCTATAATAGTCTGGTCCCTATACGGGTCCTACAAATAACAATGCGCATAAAATAAAAGATAATGGACAAGGTAGGCTCCTAAAACCTCTGGTCTCCCTGTGTCCTCCCCTCGGGCTCCTCTCCCTCCTAAACCTCAGAATCTGTAAAAGAGGAAAAGAAAACAGATGAGCTTTCGAATGGAAAGCCCAGTAAGTACCCCTGCAGGTCACAACGTCATAAGAACATAATATCAACAACATAGTCCTAGGAGTCTACCACAAATAGGTTAAAGGTACGACCCCTGATACAGAAGCCCTCGGGCTCTGCAATGAGTTTTAAGAGAACTCAAAGTTTACTCCCGGCCAGTATGTCCAGCTTTTGGATGTAAATACGACCTAGGTGGTCGTTTGACCCTCCGGTCACAGGTTGGTAGAACTACCTCTCCTACGTGTTAACATCGATTGATTAATACCATGCCCACTGACAGGTAAGACCCCCAGAGATTTGCCTCTCTGGCAAGGCAGATAGGAACCCCAGGGGGTCCTGTCCCTGAACATTCCCTAATCGGAGCTTCCCTAGCTCCACTGAGTCCGGGCAGTAGACCACAGCAAACAGGGATACCAATGTCCCAAAACAACCATACATGCTCAACAGGAATCTAAAACAGATGCAAATAGCATGTATGACAAGGCATGTAATAAGAATACATAGTAAGTCCAAGAAAACCCGAAACCGGGTGGGAACTAGACAAGCGTACTTACCTTCTGGTGAGACTAAATGTCTTTCTAGGATGCTTTGGAATGCCTTTCGTCTCCCCTGAGAGTATCTGGCATGCAGAAGTCCTATTAGAAACAATATTCCAATAATATTTCTATGTCCCTAGGTGTACATGCATGCCTTACATTCTTATTGGGCTTAGGCCCACTAACGGGTCCGAGGGACCATTTCTCTCAAGATTCTGCGGCCCTTATTCCGTTTCAGTGTCCCTTAGTTGACTTTTAGACCTACTTTGGTCAAACCTAGTCAACTCTAGCCTATTTGTTAAGTCTGACTCTCATTCAGTCATTTAAGTTGAGTTGGGCCTATTCAAATTAATCTTAACCCCCTTTTACCACAGGAAGGCATTTTGGTCATTTGGCAACTTTTTGACCATAAAGTTTAAGGTTCCACCTTGCTTAGGATTTATTAGTCCTTTTGAATTTGTTTAGCTTCCTTACTAAATAATTTCCATCACTCAACCTATTATCCAAATTCCGTAAATTAATTACTTAATTTCCTATTTATCTTATTTCAATAATAATTACTTAATTATTATATCACATAGTTATAGCTCCATATATAATTACTGAAACTATAACACTATTTGATTAATAGTGTCATTACTATTAATAGAGACACTACATTATTTAGTTTGTCACACTAAGGTTTTAATCTTTTATTAAAACCTTAAGTTTTCAAATTTGTTATTTAACTGTCACAACCCTTAGGTTAATATTTTAATTAGAATATTAACCCATTATTATTATCCGATTATCACAACAACCATACTATAGTTTGTATTAAATGTCACATATAGTTAGTGCGACTATATTTATCTATTGTCACACTACTAATGTTAGAGACAAAATTATTCAAATCAAATAATTGATTTTATTTTGTCACACTCCTATAGTTTTCCAAATTTATTATCTCAATTAGCTAATGATTATTTGTATCAATAACTAACTAGTATCCTAATCCAAGAGAGAAAAATATAAATTGATTAATTTCAATTAATGTGTCACACCCCCTATAGTCATTATATAATTTTTTTTTTATGATTAATCAAACATTACCCTTTTAATATTACTACTACTATTATTATTATTATTATTGATTTTATTTTATTTTTAACCTTCTTCTTCTTCAACCTCTCTCCTCCCTCTCTATATCCTCGTCGCCCTCCCGAGCCTCGCCGGAGAGTTTGCACTCCATCAACGGCCACACTCCTCCCTGGAAAAGTTCGCTGTCTCGACGGGCGCCACCTAGGACTTTTCTTCCACGTATTCTTCCCCTCCGGCGTCTCTAAGTCTCGGCCGAGCTCGGGTTACTTCCCGGTGAGCTCGGATCGTCGTCACCATGCATGCATGAACCCTATTAAGCCTAAGGAGGAGAAAGGAACCTTACTGAGAGGATCGCAGACGATAGCGGCACCCAGAGAGCTTCCGGTGTCTGGACGGGCGCTCTGCCTTTCCGGCGGCTTGAGCAAAGAACCCACAACTTCGTCTCGGCTTCCTCCAACACGAGGCAGTGGCGGCAACCGAGCTCGGCAAGGAGTGCGAACTGGCGGTGATGCGTCCGTCCCTCTCCGTCTGTCACCTCGCCGGAGAGGAAAATCCGATTGATGGGGTGCTAAAACAGAGAGCTCGTGGCCCCTTTTTATAGCCTCAGGGAACCATACGAACCGTCGGCTGCGTGGGGAACGCCACCGCCCGGCGGCAGCCGAAGTTTCTCGTGGCGGCGGGGCAGTACGTGAGCCAGCCTGTAGCGAAATGCGTTGCGGCCCGGTGAGGATGCCTCGGGAGGATTGGTATCCCAAGGTGAATGGTGAGGATCACTTGGTATGCCTCGGATTTGAGTTTCATTTGATGGTCGTTCCAGATTTAATCTGGGTAAAATGATCCGATCCGTTCTTTTTTTTGCCTCGTAAACCGTATTCGTCAAACGAAAGGTTGAGATTTAATCCTTTACCAATGGTTGGATCTTCTCCGTTTTCCTCGCATCCATCACCCCATTAGATTGACGGTCCTTGGAGAACCACGTGGCTCCGCGATCCTCTCTACAAAGCCTCGCGATCGCAAACACGATCAGATGGACTGATCTCACGCTTGCCACGTGTTTCTGCAGAAACTGTTATAACGCCTCAAGATCTACAACGATTTGAGATAATCAAATCTCAGTCGTTCGTTCATATATTATGAGAGTTTTCTCTCGGAAAATTTTTCGGAGGTCCCTGACACCTTTAAAATTACACACAGGTCCAAGTCTGTGAGAGGGAAAACTTCTTTAAGGTCCTCAATTCTTTCAAAATTACTATTAGGTCCCTACAGACCCCATATTAATTTAATTTCCATTTAATAAATCATTTAATCCCACGCCAACACTAATCGGGGGAAATAAATAATTTAATATTTTTCTCAAGGAAATAACAAAATATTTCCATAAATTCATGGATTTTACACCTCGCCTTCTAGAGATTGAGTTTTATCTCGGAGAGAGAAGGCACAGGTACAGATTACCCAGGGGAATGACAGTTTCATAAATAATTCACAAGACTGAGAAACAGGAAATTAGATTTGCATATTAAAGAGAATACATTGACCATCATATATTTGCTCAGTATTTATTTTAGATTTCAGTATTTAAATTTAATTATTTCCTATATATGTTTTATAATTTCATTTAATCAAGCTTTACTTTATTATATGGGTATAGTTTATACCCGACAGATATGTTCCCAACTCACTGAGCTCCAGTAGCTCATTCCCTTTTCTCTTGACATTGTAATTACAGGTGATAGACATAAGACCGTATAGAGGGTTTGTCTGATCACGAGTCTAGCGGAGACGTCCTGTAGCTAGCTCTGACTCCCGTGTCTAGTTATTGTGTTATGTTTGCTTATGAGTGATTGTGAGACTTTAAGCTTAAGACAATATTTATATGGTATTGAATTAAACAAGATTGAAGTTTGAGTTTTAAATATATTCAGTTTACTTTACTTAGCTTCTGCATGTTATTAATTTTACAGTTAATTAGAGGTTTACAACCTTAGGTTTAGGGTTCATTCCCTAGACCTGACTAGTGTGACACGTGTCCCCTGAAAAAGAGATGGATGTTACAGCGGCAGTCAGCACGGCCGTGCATATGAGATGCACGGGCGTGCCAAATTGAATCTAAAATCAGAAACGAAGCCAATCCGTCGTAATTTATTTTAAAGAGATCCAGGACTCCAAATCAATCTTCACTATTCAAATTGAAGAATAACAAGTCAAGAATACTCAATTAAAATTTCAGATCAATTAAAGATGAATTAGTTGTCCGATCGAGAACCTGAAGAAGGCTGCGTAGACCTGGAAAATTATTCCGAATTAATCCTGAATTTATCTCAAGATTATTTGAACCCACTCTAACTTAATCCTGAAGTTATCCAGAAGTTATCCAAAGATAGAAACATGCTAAGAACGGTCATGCTTCATATTTTTAGCCTATATAAACCCTATGGGAGTAGGAGAGAAAAGGATCTTTGGGCAGGGGCCCAGATCGACTTTTGGTGGAGCAATCTTCGGCGGGTTTTCGGAGCGACATTAAGGTTTCAGAGGAGATTGAAGGCGAAGAAGAAATAGAACAAGGGAGTCCCCATGTTTTCAATTATGTCTTCCTTCAATATCTTTGTATATGTTTCCATTAGCATGAGAGGCTAAACCCCTTCGGTGGTGCCTCAGATACATGAACCCTAGATGATTTATTAATTGAATTCTGTTATTTATTGGTTTTCCTTTATTTGATAATTCTTGTGATGTCTGTGCTTGTTTTATGTGATGATACCTTGCATGAGCCATGGTCAATTGCGTCGTTAGATTCTAGCGACACACAGGTGTGTTTAGGGTTTTGACTTGCATGTCTCTTCTATGCATAGATCTATCCATATCTCTTTTAGTTAGATTACAACTAGGCATAGGTAACGATTTTGATCGGTATACCAAGAGATCGGATGCGACATCTAAATAGTGCAAATGGCGAACTCCAAAGAATTAATCAATGGAAACCAATATTTAGAATTCAGTTATTAATAAAAGAATCTTAGAGGGATTAGGATCCGAGGTGCCACACTCACCTCTGATTGCTCACAACCTACCAAATTGTTCATGTTAGTTTCTTTAGATTAATTAATCAACACAATCACTTTCGTAATTTTGAACTAGGTAACAAAGATAATCAATACTAGTTTTCAGTCCCTATGGATTCGATAACCCTACCTTTGGATACTGTATTACTTGATCTACCCCATACACTTATGAATAGTTACCGTGCATCCTATGCGTGCATCACTTCTCCACTGGTCTATCGATCATGAGTGCGTGGTACGCAGGTGTGATGGTGAACTCCACATCGTACAGTCCTAGTCGGATGACAAAGTCTGTGTAGCTCATTTGGAACATGGTGCCTCCAAACTAGAACTCGATCTGATCTGGTCGGTGGTCCCATAAGATGAATCCCATGGCGAGGGTGCAGGTGGCTAGTTCCTCCGGGCTCTCTGTATGTCGTCTCTCGGATAGACATGAGGCGGTCCCAATCTCCAACCTCCAGGTATCTCCTCACGTCCGCGGCGAGGCCCACCTCCTTAAGAGCGTCCCAATTGATGTGCCAGGCCTCGCCAAACTGTAGCTGACAAAGTTTGTAGTGCCTCCTGGTGTGCATAGGCACATTGAAGGAGGGCTCCAGGTGTGGTTGAGAGCTCGCCTCTTCTTTCTTATTCTTCGTATGGGGCCCTATGGTGATGATCTTGCATGGAGGTATGGTGGTCACCGGTGGAAGCTTGCTCGGAGGGGTGGATGCACGCATATGCTACGAAGGAGTACGACCGTGCTTTAGAGGATAAGGTGCGGTGAAAGATGTCGCCGGTGAGATCAGGCGGCCGGTGCGTTTGCAGCGTCGGAGGGTCGCGCCAACGAGGCTCTGAAGTGGAAGGGGAGGGGGTCTAGGTTGAGTGAGGTGGCTATGGTGGCGTGGGTCCTCAACCATCGATCTAGTTGTCGATCCGTTTTGCTCAAACACGCCCTTTAAACATGGTCTCGATTGATAAACACGCCTTTTTTCAATAATTTTTTAAAAAATTGATGATATTATTTATTTAAAAAAATTTCTAAAAATATTTTTTTAAAAAATTAATTATTTTATTATTTTTTTAAAAAAAATGGCACATCAGCATGTATTAAATTCCCATTTAAAATTATTTTACCATTTTTAAAAAAAAGCCACGTTAGCAAAGTATGACCATATGTAAATAAAATATTTAAAGAAATAGGCCGTATTTCATATATATTCCACTTGTACTGCCACGTCAGCATCAGGGATAGTATTGAACAAAATACGTGAAGTAGAGGGACTGTATTGAATATTTTTAACGTACAAGGATGGAAATGAACATTGGGATCAAGTATAGGGACGAATAATAGATTTATCCCCTTAATGACATGTTATTAGTGGAAGAGGCAATCCATTCTTATATCACAGGAGAAGTGTCAAGCTTCCTTCTTAAGCTAGATATGGAAAAGGCTTACATAGGGTTGACTAGGATTTTGTAGTGGAGGTATTGAGGGTTTGTGGGTTTAGTGAGACCTGGATCAGCGATGGGTGGTTGGGCTGACCAATATAGCATCTGTGAGGGTGTTGGTTAGTATGTTTATGTCAAGTCCATTTGGCCTAGGCCGGAGTTTGGTTCAAGGTGACCCCTTGGCCCAATTTTTGTTCATCCTCATCATGGACGTGTGGAGTAGGATTCTTGGGCACATTCAAGGCCATGGTCTTTTATGAAGGATTCCATGCAAGCTGGTAAGAACCGAGAAGGTGTTGTATAGCTTATTCATCTACAACATGCTCATTTTCATGACTTCGGATCTTTGTTAACCACTTTCCTTGGAGTTCTTGTTATTATCCTTTTAATTCTTGTTCATTCTCAAGGTGAACCTTGGGAAGCGTGTGGTCAACTCGCTTAGGATGGAGACAAATAAAGCACAACATCATAGTACAACCTTGTTTGCTAGCAAATGGTGTGTCAATCTTCCGACCTTCAATTTGAGCCTATTGGCATAATGGTGGGAGTACTTAAGGTTAAGGGAGTGGTCCCCATGTGCTATGTTTCTCCTACCAAAGTGGTTCCTTAGGTAGTCATGCTGGGACCATTGGAGAGCTCTAGTCTGCTAGTAGCGAGAGTTGGTGGTGTGGGAGATATACTAGCTGGCTCGATGATGGATGAATAACCTCCTTCTAGTTTGACTTCTAGACTGAAGCTAGTGAGCTTCGCTTGTGGTTTGCGATAAAGTTTGCGGCACATAAACCCTCATAGGCACATCTTTGGATCAGCACATTTCCCACTGGCAGGAAGGCCTTTGGATTAACCAAATCTCGAGAGCAAGGGCAAATCTAGGAGCTCTTGCTTGGGGTTCTATAGTCGTCACAGTTGGATATGAGGAGGTGGCAATTGGGGATTAGTGGGGAGTTTAGCATGAGGAGTCTTTACCATTTTCTCGTGGATGGCAAGGTATAGTTAGCCATTGATGTGGCTTTTGGGGACATGTCGGTCCCATCCAAGATCCATATCTTCACCTGGTTGTGCATGGAGGACAAAAACCATGTATTCGTCTTGTGCTGGTATCTCTCACTTGGGTGAGATGGCCTAAACTAGGTACTAGGTATTATAGCACAACCGCTATTGGTGTAGGATGTATAGACTCACTTGTGTGTCGAGAATGTGGCTAAGAGGGAGAAGGGCTAGTGTACAGTAATACTCATGGTTGTCAGCTCTCAAATAACATATATATTCATATCATTTGTGCTTTGATTTCAACCAAATTATGAGCTTTAGAATTACATTTTAGACATTTTTGTTTAATTGTATGAATGTTGATCTCTTTCATCTATTTACATGCGTGTATTAGTGTATTTTACAATAAAAATTGATGTTTTATTACAATAATGTTAATTCATATGAATTTTGATAGGTAAGAAGAATCCTGGATCAAGAGGATTGAAGATGTGAAGTGATAAGTTGAAAATCAACAAATTCCACGATGAAACAAACACTAGAGCATTGCCACGCGGTGAGAATGAGAGTTGTGACACTCATTTATTTTCCAGTAAATGTGCATCACAGCTGCCGACCCTGAGCCTCGTGATGCTCACATGACTACTTCAAAAGGTATCCAATTTTCTCATCTAGGGCTTTCTAGAAGGTAGGGGAAGGACTGCAACCTTGGAGAGGATTGAAAGGTGATTTTTGGGTGAATGATCTTTGAGTAAGGATCGAAGACCTTTCCAATCAATTTTCCCCATCATTTTTCTCTCCATATGATTCATCAAATGATTTGTATTGAAATGTATTTGAATTCAAAGATGTACGAGATGATAATCTTAGTGAAAGGCTAAACTCTAATCTGGGGTTTTGATGGACCTTGATAATTGTATTGTTTAATTCTCTTACTTTTTTGAATTAATGGATGTATAATCTATGCTCTTAAGGCCATCTTGATTGGAAGATCATGAGATTTTTTTCGATTCCTAGATGAGCTTGACAAAGAGAAGCTAGGCTAGGCAAAGAATTATGCAATGGGTATCAATCACATGTAAAAGAATAACATAAAATTAGCTTGTGAGATAGAGATATACTCATGAGTGATCCCTAGTCATGATTAAGGTTTTTACTTCAAGATTAATGAACTCTTTAATTCTGATAGATATATAGAGAATTGATATTAGTGGATATGTGATCAAGTTGTTCGAAAGACATTTGAGAATAGGCTAGATCTCTAGACTAGTAATACAACCTATTCATTTAAGTGAGAGAGATATTTATTTTACATTGTCAAGGGAAGTCAAAACCTTAGATCCATTGTCATTGTTCATAACCCCCTCATTTTTGTTCTTTATAATTGTCTAGTTCATTTTCATTAGATTTTATAGTACAAACACCTTAAGATTGTTTGGTTGGATAATGGTAGCTTGGTACAATTTGGTAATCATCAAGGTTTAATAACAATTCCTCTTAAGTTTGACTCTTTATTATCACTTTATTACTTATTTGACACATATACTTGCATTGATGCTTTAGTGCTTATCATTAAAGTAGTCCAACAATAGTGTTGTTGGTGATTGGACTAGGAGGAATGATGACACAAGAGGGTGTTTAAGGGTTGGCTAGGCCCGTAATGCACCTCTTACCGAATGTCACACGAGTGCTGGAGTGTAGGAAGGTAACAAGAACAATTGAGTTGGAGCTATGAGGCTAGTTGGTGAGGCCTAACTTAGAGCAATGACCAGCAATGTAGGGTTAGTAAATAGGGAAGGCTTGGGAAGGGTGCAAAAAATCCTAATGAGTTTCATAAGTTAATAGCAAAATTACTCGATACCTGGTCTCCGAGTCATTAGCACCTTACTGGTGTAATAAATCAGTCTTTGGACCCCATCTTTTTCTTTTATAAGGACCAAGCTAACGGCATGATCTGCGGTGGTAGACTGTATGAAGGCTCTTTCGCATTCCTCTGTCCATTCTAGGTTTGGGGCTTTAAGTAAAGCTTGGAAGAAAGGGAGACTGTTCTCCCTAGAATTCGATATGAATTGGACTAAAGCGGCCAATCTGTCATTCAACCTTTGAATGTCGTGAATGGTTTTCGACGAGTTCATATCAATAATGGCTCGGATCGTCTCGGGGTTAGCTTCTATCCCCCTCTAGGTAACCATGAAGCCTAGAAATTTTCCTGACTTAACCCTAAATGCACATTTGGTGGGGTTGAGTCACATTCCTTATCCTCACAGAGTTCGGAAGGTCTCTTCCAATTTAGTAATATGCTTGTCCGCCTTTTCTCTTTTCACGAGCATGTTGTTGATGTATGCTTCCACGTTCCTCCCGAGCTATTTTTGGAAAACTTTGCTCACCAGCCACAGGAAGGTCACCCCAGCATTCTTCAAGCCGAACGGAATGACGCGGTAGCAATAGGTTCCTTTGTCTGTGACGAAAGAAGTTTTCTCCTCATCCTTCTGCACCTTGATCTGATTGTATCTTGAGAAGGCATCAAGGAAACTAGCGGTGGAGTCGACTAGCTTGTCGATCATCAAGAGTGGGAAGCTGCCTTTCAGGCATGCCTTGTTGAGATATGTGAAGTCAATACACATCCTCCACTTCCCATTAGCCTTCTTGACCAACACTACATTTGCCTACCACTCTAGGTAATACACCTCATGGATAAACCCTGCCTTCAGTAGTTTTCCGACCTCTTCTTCTATAGCCACTTTGTAACAACCTGACTTTTGGTTTACTAGTAATATGTGATTAAATAAATAAAATATGTGTTTAATTAAAACATTTATCAGTAAGGACAAAATGCGGAAATTGTAGAACTTATGTGTAAAAAAGTTTAATAATAAAGATCATGATGTAATTATTATAAAGCTTAGGGATTAAAATATAAAATTTGAAAATTTAAATCCTCCCCTCAGAATCTCTTTCTACGTGGTGGATTCCTGAAAAATTTTAATGTGTTTAAAATCATAACCATGTTTCATGAGATATATAAAATCCGCAAATTTTATAAAGTTATTAAATCTCTAAATATCACATAATTACGTAGTATTAAGGGGAGTTCCCAACCTTGAGTTTAATCGGATTTGTATTAAAATGAGGGGTTTAAATGGTTAATTTCATAATTAGTGTTAATTGATACTAAAAAGGACCTTTTGGTAATTTCAAAAAAAGGCTGGGCTTAATTGAAACATCGTCCTCTTATAATGCAAGGACTTGCATGCAACCTAAAGAAAATATGAGGGCCGCAAAAAGTACTTATCTCATGCATGAGAGGAGTGTAACAACGGTCAGGATTTAAAGAATCAGTTGAGTGTTGATTGTGAGACAAGGAGATAGGGGCACGTGAAGTAGCCATCCACCGTCCATCTTGAGGAGTGGATTAAGTTTGAAGCAAGAACTTGAATCTAAGCCACATATCACCTCATTAAAGAGATACTAATTCAACCGTCCATCTTGAGGAGTGGATTAAGTTCAAGGCAAGAACTTCAATCCAAGCCACAGATCACCTCATCACAGAGATACTAATCCAACTGTCATCTTGAGGAGTGGATTAAGTTTGAGGCAAGAACTTGAATCCAAGCAACAGATCACCTCATCACAGAGATACTAATCCAACCGTCCATCTGTGCCATTGCTTGATCCGAGGTGAGATCATCTATGCGAGCTCTTTAAAAGGATGATGCCTCTCCAAACCCTAACCGTTACTAGCTATGCAAGCTCTTTAAAAGAATGACACCTCTCAAAACCCTAACAGCCACTAGCGACCTAGAGTTCCGCGTCTCCCTCCGAGCGCGCCACCGTCTTCCACGCACCTCCAACGACAGGAACCAAAGCAGGAGGGAGAGCCTCAGTGATCACAGACTCCCTCTAGACCACCGCGAGCTCCTCGCGAGCCCGTAGGAGTTGCAGCGCAGCGAGGATGGACGACATTGAGGGATCACATCGCCTAAGCGCCACGACTAGCTGTTTTTAGGTGAACTTTTGACCATCCTATGATTTTGTTACGACTTTGCGTACTTGCATACATACATGGGGGGAACCTGTGAATGTGAGAAGAGTTCATGCACATAGTGAATATATGGTCTCCTCTTAAGTCTGCATGCATGAATGAACAAACATAGAGTATGAGAGTGCATGGGGTGTTGGCATACCTCTGTAATTATAAATGTGAGAAAGATAGTGAGGAGTTAGGTAAATGAAAGAGGATTTCATCTATTAAAACTAATGTCAAGTGGATAGCATGGAGAACACCATGTCTCCTAATCATAACTGAGATTGATCTACCCTCAATCATTTTTAATTATCCAAACTACAATTTAGAACATGTGATATAGGTATGATCTTAGATTAGTTGGGAATAATATTAGATGTTGATTATATCTACCATATAAGTTCCATGTAATAGGTTGTCAACCTTATGATATGCTCACATGGTGTATGGAGAGGGATCAAGGGAATTAGGAAAGGCAAGTTGTGGGATTAACAACATATAGTGGGCCCAAATCATTAGTTAGCCCAATGTGAGGAAACTAAGTTGACCACAATTATTTTCATGCGACATATTCATTGTGCACTCATGTACATATATATTGAGAAATGTTCCGTTACTAGATATTGACGTAGAGCGCTGGGCCATGTTAGGAGTAACACAGATTGATGGGATAGATCCTTGATATAGGTGAGTGCTTCTGCCTAGTGTCCCCTACTTATTGATTTGATGATGATGTAGGAGGCTCGGGTGAGTTGGTGCCTAGTTGGAGAATCAATGTAAAGACTGGAAGTGATCGAGCCAATTCTATGATTGGAACAGTTTTGGGGGTAGTTTTGTATTTTGGCCATAACTTTGGATACAAATGTTGGAATCACACGTTTGAACCCAATCCAGAAAGCTTGTTTTGGCGCACACCATGTGGTCCCCTAAATAAATTCAGTGGATATCACCTTCTAATTTAAATTGTGTTGTTATCTGCCATATTACTGTTTAGATATTTTTGCTATTTTTAAAATTATTTACCAAATTAGGATAGGATTTGAATCCGATTTGATCTCAGATTTTTAGGACTTATCTGATTTGTTTAGAGTTTTAAATTTAGATAAGTTTTAGTTTTGAATAATAATTTGCCAATTTTGGCAATTTAGATAAGATGATAGGGTTTCTAGGTTAGTCTTTGAAAGCTATTTAACCCAGCTTGGGGGTTGAATTCTGATACCAACTGATGCCGGCAAGATAGCGATTATCTTGCGGGCTAGCCGTAACCTAAAGATCACAAGGAAGAACGCAAGAAGACATCCACACAAGAGAGAAAAGTCTCTCAAATTCAAAACAGTTTCATAAAATCAATGCTTGACAAAAAACTAACACACAAGCCGGGTTAAATAACCAAAACTAGCAAATACTTATCTAAAACCTAAACATATCCAAACTTAAATGTTAAAACAAAACTAAATAGTTATCCGTAATCCTAGATAAAATCTGATTCAAATCCTATCATAATTTGACAAACTAATTATTACCAAAGTAGTATAAAAATATCTAAAAACAAAGTTTTGAAGGGAAAACATTAGAATTTGACATTGAAAATGAGCCAAATAATTTAATCACATCATCTGGCTCGGATCCTCACACTTCAAGAATCGCCGTAAAGCGGTAGGGATAAGCGATTATCCGCGGGCTAGCCGGATCCAAGGTTCGTAAGGAAGAACAAACGAAGAACCAAAAGAACCAGAGAAAATACTCTGAAATTCAGGAAAATACTTTTATTCAAAACTCAATAATGAAAAATCAACCCACAAGCCGGGTTAAATAGCTTTCAAAGACTGATCTAAAAACCCTATCATCTTATCTAAATTGCCAAAATTGGCAAATTATTATTCAAAACTAAAACTTATCTAAATTTAAAACTCTAAACAAATTATATAACTTCTAAAAACCGAGATCAAATCGGATTCAAATCCTATCCTAATTTTATAAATAATTTTAAAAATAGCAAAAATATCTAAACAGTGATATGGCGGGATAACAACATAATTTAAATTTGAAGATGATACCCACTGAATCAATTTGGGGGACCACGTGGTGTGCGCCAATATGAGTTTTCCGGATTGGATTCAAGCAGCGTGATTAGGCATACATAGCCAAAGTTATGGCCAAAATACAGAATCACCCCTAAAACTACTCCAATCACGGAATTGGCTTGATTATTTCCAGTCTTTATGTTGATCTACCAACTCGGCACCAACTGACCCGAGCGTCCTACATCAGCTGATACCGTGTCATTGCATATTTCCTTGATGCTCTTAATTATTGCTTCATTGATTGTATGCACATACTTGTTTCTTGATTTATTGGATTATTGCTTCCATGATTGTGTATGTGCATTGGATTGTATGATGCTTGCATCTGTTGATGTTTTGAACGCTAAACATGCTTATCCGTTGATCGACACGTGGCCATGGAAGCACGTGAGCTTGTGCTCCGTCCGGGTTGGTGTGTGTCAGATGTTCTTGTAGATTCTTCCACCCGGTGCAGTGGAGCAAGGCTCCGGTAGGGCGTTCAGGGCTGAGGACACCCGGGCATCCTGGTAGTCTCCTCCAAGGGGAGGATATTCTAATTGTTCAAACCCGTCAGTGAGACGATACGTTGACCCTATCGACATGTATGAGAGGTGGCGCTACTGACTTCTGACCGAGGGTCGATACTAGCTCAAGCTGATGACTGATTGGGGGATATTTCGAGAGCTTTCTTTGGACCGCTCATTTTGAACTTGAGATTGTGGTTATGATAGGAGCCCTTACCATTGATAACTTCTTTGGGGGGTGGATTTAAGACGCCCGGTTGTTGGATGTTATGGGGTATGGTCCCCGCCCTGGTTGCTTGAGTCATGTGATTTATTCATTCGCTTTGTTTGACTTATGTTGCTATTTATTACATAACTTCATTGTGCTCCCTGCAGGGGTACTTACCGAGAATTCCTTATGAAAGATCATCCACTTGTTGACTTCTTTTTTAGATCCTGGAGAGTAGTTGACTCAGAGTCGGGAGCTGTGCGTGGGTTGGGGAGACCACTTACTGAGGTTTACCGACCTCTTGTTTATTTTGTGTGTGAGGATGAGACTATAAGACTCTTGTAAGGCCTACCTACTATTGGCATTATAGGGTGTATGTACCATTTCTATTTCCTTTTGTTATGTAGACTCTGATTATTTGGTTATATTTATCATTATTCTGTTGCATATTTATTGTTGCTTCCTGATTACCTTGGCCTTGTATCTGAGCGGGGCTTGTCTCTATTTGGAGTGCAGTGATGCATGCATGCAGGAGGCACAGGATTTGGGGTCGGGGCATGATAGATATATGATATTATAAGCCATTAAAGCTCTAGTTCCATGAAGCTTCTGGAGCTTCTATGTGGCTATTTGTTTTCAATTTTAATTTGAGGGAGCTCTCCTCTCTCTCTTCTCATGGCTTCATTAAACTCACTCACTCTCTCTCTCTCTCTCTCTCTCTCTCTCTCTCTCTCTCTCTCTCCTCTCAATTATGTGAAGCTTCACCATGCTCTTTCTCTCTCATTTTATCTGGAGGCTATAGAGGGTAAGTACAAGAGCTGAATATTAAATTAGTGGAGGTGTAGTTGACAACCATCAAATCTTTGAAATTAATATTAATTTGTATGATATCTCTTTAATGTATAACTATGATATAGAGTATAAGTAGTTAATTGTTGGTGTTGGGATGTTTACTTAAGTTTGCTGTTGGAGATGATTTAGTGAAGTTCAGTTGTAAGGAATTTCAGTTGAAGTTTTGATGAATATATGACGTTATAATAAGCGATTTTGGGATAGAGAGGAAGCAAGTGTGTCTCAAAGCCTTATGCATTCTTGGTTCTTTTGTAAAGCATGAGAATGAAAATTCTTTAATCTCTAGCTGGATACTATACAAGTATTTTCTCTTCTTGGGTCTGAATATAATGTAATATGTTACGGATATATTTGGTAAGACAGATGTCAATGACCTAGGGACCACCTGTCACACACAGGACCGTGCGTTCTCAGCCACGTAGCATCGTTGGCCACATGACAATATCACCAAATAACCTTGCACAATTCCGTTCGGCAATAACGTGAGGAACATATCCTGCGAATAAGTCCGTCGGAATTATAATTATGACAGCCCTCTTACACAAGGCGTGGGGTGGAAGGAGAGAAGTAAAATATCTAACGCCTCTACAGTAAGTAGGTCTTATCCACTTACTACAGTGGGCAGATATTTACCCTACTTGCCTACAGAGCACCTACACACTAGGCAGATATTTTCCTACCGCCTTAGAAGATATTCACCTAGCCCACCGCCTTACCCCACCGCCTTGCAAGATATTTGCTTAAACCGCCTCTCACTTGCTATAAAAGGAGAGGAAGGACAATAAGGAAAGGAGGACCAAAAAAATACTCACTACACATTACACAAAGCATTTTCTAGAACTTCTTACCCTAATTTCTGACTTAAGCATCGGAGTTAAATCCGGGCAGAAAGGCCCAATTCCGATTATTTCTCCTCCTCTTCACAGGTCTATCAGTGGATAAGTCCGGACGGAATTCTTTGGCGCCCTCAGCGTCTCCTTGCTCGCAAAAGCAGTAAGCGTCCACACCAACTATAAATATTAACCGTTTGTCAAAGGTGAGACCCGGATCACGAGGCCACAAGAGTAGCCAAAGAGTGAAGTGGACCGGTTTTGGCATCAGCGGTTTGCGCCGTCATTGGGGACCCTTATGAAAAGCCAAATGACCACTACCAGAAGATCAAAACGAATCCAAGGACAAGGAGCACTTACTAGCCCTGAAGAACCTATTAAACTTGGCGAAGCCCAAAGATATGAAAGAATTCCGATCGGACAATCCACCCATTTTACCCCCATCAGAAAATCCGTCCATCCTACCCCAAGGGTCCATTCCGGAGTTTTACCTTAACATGCAGCAACAACTGGAACAATTGGCTCAAGCTGTCCACACTTTGACCCATCCTCCGCCTCTTCCCGCACAAGCCCCAACACCACGAGCGTATCGGCGGTCCCGCTTAGCTAATTCTCGGCGAGAGGGAGGACGAGAACCCGCACTCCATAAGGAGAAAAGAGAAAGAACCGCCTTTTCCGCTAGGTCGAACCCCCTCCGCTCGGCGTAGAGAGCAAGCCGCTACAAGAACCGAGCGGACAAGAGCGGAACAAAATAGCCCATCCATACAAATCTGTGAATGGAGGGACCCAGCGGCAGGACTTTTCCCAAGAAAACAAGAAATCCGAACGGCATATTCTCAATATGTGTTCGCCCTTTATCAAGGAGATATTGGAAGAACGAGTTCACCGGCTTGAGCCACCTATTATGACCGCATATGAAGGCGTAACTGATCCGTCCTGGTCGCACTTTGAAGTCTTTTTCGATCAAAGATGCTCCTCACCGAATTACCGACGCCTTCGTATATGCCTTGAGAGCTTTTCCCGCCACCTTAGAGGGAAAAGCGCAAGACTGGTTTGTCGATATTCCATCTAGCACAATTACTTCTTTTCAGATTTTAGCAGATCACTTTTTAGCCTACTTTGCTAATTACTCAAAGCAAAAGAAAACCTCGTCTACCCTTTTGCATGTTAAACAACGAAAGGGAGAAATACTCCAAGCCTATTTAAATCGTTATATAGACGAAACAGCAAATGTTGCGGACCTTCTTCCGCGAATGGCTGTAACCTTCTTAATGGAGGGACTGTTAGATTCCCCCTTTCGTTTCTCCCTCACTTTGGATCCGCCAAAGACAATTCCCGCCCTTATGAGCCACGCCCAGAAATATATCAATTCCGATGAAATTTATACGGGTTGGGAAGAAGAGACTCGACGTGGGCCTGTAGACACCCTAAAAGGAAAAATCTACCAAAGTGTCAACAGAAGGCCCCCCGATATACGGAAAGAAAGAAGATCATACAGGGACGACAAGGGCACAAACAGAAACCTGGAAACCTCGACACGCCCTCAACGGCGTATCTGCGGCCAGAGAACCCACAAAGGAAGGAAAGATTGTTAAATATGATCATAATACCCCACTAAATCAAACCAGAAGCCATATCCTTATGCAAATTAAAGAGCAAAAGCTTCTGACATGGCCAGAGCCTGCGAGAAATACCGAACGGCAAAAGAATAGCAAGAGATATTGCCAGTTTCATCAATCTAAAGGACACGACACGGAAAAGTGTACCCACCTGATGAATGCAATAGAAGATGTCGTTCGAAGAGGACAGTTGGAGCAATATATCAACCTTGTGATCCAGGAGGAACCTGAAGCTTCACATCCTGCAGAAGAAAAAGGGGAGATGGTAGGGTTTATTAGTGGTGGCCCTAGCTGTGGAGGGGAAAGTTCCGCCTCTCGAAAAAGTTATGCTCGAATGGTGGGAACGACGCAAGAGACAGAAACACCACGAAGAAGGTCTCGACCCGCGGCTCCCATCATTTTTTATGATAACGATGTTAGTAACGTTAAATGCGGCCCCCATGATGACGCTTGGCTGGTTATTGCTATCAAGGTCTCCGGTTTTCAAATGAAGAGAGTTACGATAGGCGGTGGAAGTTCAGTTGACATCCTCTTACGGAGTGCTTTCGAAAAGAATGAGGTATGGCCTTGAGATGATTTACTTCTGTAAAATCATCCTTAGTAGGGTTCTCCTGGGGTGATAAACCGGAAGGGATGATCTCTCTACGATTCTGATAGGAAACTCACCACGATCATCAACCGTGACAGCGAAATTCTTGGTTGTACGATGTGCTTCAAGTTATAACGTGATCCTTGGCAGGCCAACCCTCAACGCCTTGAAAGCCATCATCTCAACTTACCATCTTCTCCTCAAATTCCCGACTGAGAGTGGTAGCGGAGAGGTAAGAGGAGACCAACCCTTAGCTCGGCAATGTTACGTCTCGACCCTCAAAGGGAAAGTCCTAAATAAAAGGAAAACAAAGGTTTCAGAAGCCATGCTAGTCAGCAGAATAGCCGAACGGGAAGATGAAGAACTTGACCTACACCGGTAGAAGAATTGCTAATAGTTCCCTAGAGCAGCGACCCGAGTAGGCGTGCAGTGCGGATTGGGGCAAACTTGACAAATCTTACGACAAAGAGAAGACCTCATGAGAGCATTAAGGGCAAATGCCGATCTCTTCGCAATTGGTCATCGGAGGATATGCCAGCGAAACGCCGAGATCATAGAACACCACCTTAATGTGGATCGGTCATTTAGGCCTATGAAGCGAAAAGAAGAAATTCCGCTCGGAAAGACGTAAGGCCGCATGAGGAAGAAGTATCAAACCTCCTAAAGGCTAAGTTTATCCGAGAGGTGTATTACCCGATTGGTTGGCCAATGTTGTTCTAGTAAAAAGCCGTCCGGAAATGGAGAATGTCGCGTCGATTTCACGGACTTGAACAAAGGCTTGTCCAAAGATTCGCTTTCCTTTCTGCGTCAATTGATGGTTTGGTTGACTCTACAACGGGGCATGAGATGCTAAGTTTCTTAGACGCCTTTTCAGGCTACAACCAAATCCGAATGGCCAAAGACGACGAAGAAAAAACATCCTTCATTACAAGCACTGGTCGGCCTGAAAAACGCTGGAGCCACCTTCCAAAGGCTCATAAATACAGTCTTCAAAGAGCAGATTGGTAGAAATGTTGAGGCGTATGTGGATGATATCCTGGTGAAAAGCCGAAAAGCCGGCGAACATCTATCAGACTTACAAGAGGCTTTTCAGTCACTCCGAAGTTACACTATGCGGTTAAACCCGAATAAATGTTCCTTCGGTGTTCGATCAGGAAAGTTCTTGGGATTTATGTTGACACAAAAGAGGAATAGAGGCAAATCCGAGAGAAAAAGATCAAAGCTATTCTTGACATGGGATCGCCCAAAAGTCTTCAAGAAATTCCAACGGCTTAATGGGCGCCTTTCGCGCTTGGCGAGGTTCATCTCCAAAGCCGAGAGAAAAATCTCCCTCTCTTTCAAGCCTGCTAAAAGCGCCAAAATGGATTGGACGGAGGAATGCGAAAAAGCCTTTCAAGGGCTTAAAAATTATCTCCGATCACCTCGGTTATTGGCTAAGCCGCAGAGTGGGAGAAGAACTCTACATCTATTTGGCCGCTTGCCCCACGGCGGTGGCCATGAGCGGTTCTTTTGAGAGAAGATAACTTGGGGTCCAAAAGCCGCCTACTACACAAGTAAGATCCTTAACTGATGCACGGAATCAAGATATCCGGCACTTGAAAATTGGCCTTTGCTCTTATTACATCTGCTTGCGAAGATTGAGACCATATTTTTCAAGCCCACGGGATCACAATATTGACCGATCGCCCACTAAAGCAAGTTCTTCATAAACCGTAAAATTCCGGACGCCTAGCCAAGTGGGTTATAGAATTAGGCGAGTTTGATCTCACCTACAAACCCGAGCGGCAATCAAGGCCCAAGTATTGGCAGCGATTTCATCGTGAATTAACTTTTCCTGCGAATGAGGCGATCTCCCTTCACGGAATCCGGAAGAGTGTCTTAGCATCCCGTGGTCTTTATCGTTGATGGGTCAAGAATCAAGAAAGGTCGAGAGGCGAGTTTTGTCCTTTATTATCCTTCTAAATGGAAAGTGGCGGCGATTACTCAAGTTCCAATTACGGCGACTAACAATGAAGCCAAATATGAAGCACTCCTTGCCGGATTACACCTGGCCCGGGGGCTCGGACTTCAGCGTCTACATGTGCATTCCGATTCGCAGCTAGTCGTGAGCCACACCCTAGGCAGCTTTGAAGCAAAAGAAAAGAACATGATAAAATACCAAGCCATAGTGAGAAAAATAGTACCATGCTTCGCCTATTTCCAGATTGAGAAAATTTGTCGAAAGAAAGCGAAGAAGCGGGGCGCCTTATCCAAAAAGGCCACAACGCCAAACGGAGATGCAGAATCCTCTTTTAACCTACAATACCTTCCCACAAAGACTATCGATAGACTGGAAGGAGAGGTACAAAGTGTGGCCGAAGAGCCAAGTTGGATGCATGGATCCCATAAAGAGTTTCCTACAAGGTGGGCCTGCGCCACCCAACAAAGCGGAGGCCCGACGGATAAACATAAATCCTGCGCGTACACCATCATCAGCGAAAGCACATGCATAAAAGGTCCTACACACAACCTTTCTTGCGATGCTTACATCCCTAAGCTAGCTACATCCTTCACGAAATTCATGAAGAGCATGGTGTGTGGTCACATAGGAGGCAAAGCCTTGAGTTACAAAGTCTTGCGGCAAGGTTATTACTGGCCAACGCTAACTCAAGATGCAATAGCGTTCGCTCGGAAATGTGATGCCTGCCAGCGGCATTCTAAAATTCAGAGACGACACTCGGCACCACTTACGCCAATTATCAGTCCACGACCGTTTGCTATCTGGGGAGTTGATCTTTTAGGGCCATTCCCTACTTCGATCCGACAACTGAAATTCCTAATAGTCACTATCGACTACTTCACCAAATGGGTGGAAGTTGAGCCCTTAGCCAAAATCACGGCGAAAGCTTGTCAGGGATTCTTATGGCGAGCGGCGATTAAATGGTCGAATTCCGATTAAGCCTTCATCTCGATAATGTGGAAACGACAATTTGATAACCAGAGCTTCGAGTTTCTATTACGAACTTCGGAATTGAGTCCAGATTGACTTCGTGACACATCCCCAAGCCAACGGCGGTAGAAGTGACAAACCGTACCTTACTCCGGACTCACGAAAAACCGGGTATCCAAAAATGGAACCAATTGGGTGGAAGAAATTTGGCGCCCTTTGGGCCCTACGGGACAACTACGAACTCCCGCAGGGAGAGTACATTTTCCCTTACTTACGGGGCAAGCCGTCGTTCCCGCAGAAATAGGAATGCCTACTTTGCGAACACAAATGTAAGTTCTCGTCGAAGGAAATGAGAAAAATCTCCGAAGCGGAACTAGACCTACTTGAAGAGCGAAGGGAAATGCGTGAGAAGTAAAGGCCACTGTCTATCGCCAAAGAATCAAAAGGTTCTACGACACAAGGGTAAAAGAGTCTTCTTCCAAATCAGCGATCTAGTCCTAAGAGAAAATGAATTCCAAGGAAATAAAAGCCGAGCGGGGAAGCTAACTCCCTAGCTGGGAAGGCCCTTAATTACGTCTGAAAGAATGCGTCAGAAGTGACACCTATTATCTAGTGAATATGGACGGAAAAACGCTCAAGCGTCCATTCCATGCTGAACACTTACGACGCTACTATCAATAAGTTCTGTAGTTGTCTCTTAAATTTCATGGAGTAAAAAGGTCTTTCCCATTCTACTAAAATGCAGTGAAATTCCCATTCTACTAAAATGCGGTGAAATTCCCATTCTACTAAAATGTGGTGAAATTCCCATTCCTAAAAGACGAGTCGGAATTATCTTACATGAGATAAGCGACAAGCGCTCAAAGACAAAAATCCCGATCGAAGTATGAGGCAACAATCTCACTCATGAAGGCGAGTACCTCACTCAACAAAGTCCCATGATTGGACTAAGGACTCGTTACGAAGTTTACAAGCCAAAGGAAGAATAAAGAAGTTCGCGAATTTCTTACATGGTTCAAAGACAACCATCGTTGAAATAAATCTTCACCAAAATCAAGGTTTGCATTTCATTCTTATGAATAGAAATTACATTTCCAAGTGATTGAGAATTTACAAAAGCGCTCATAAAAGAAAAATCCTAAGAGCTAGGGCCCCAGGCGACCACACATACGAAGGGACTTGGGTAGAAGGCTCCAAGGTAGCGAGGATAGGAGCCTCTGGAGTCTTGATAACTTGTTGCTCTTTCAGCTCCGTGAACTACTTCAAAACTCCAGCCAACCCCATAGACAAAACTTCCATAGGAGGAACGTGATGGCCCACTTGTTGCACCACGGAATATATACGAGTGGCTCCATCTCTAACTTTCGCCCTAAGCTGTGCAACCTCCTTCTCTAATTTATCCGCTCGCTCTATCAAATCCTTAATTTCCTGCGAGTCAGATTTAGGAGCCTTCAAGCGGGAAGCCAACTCTTCTTTCAGTATGTCACGCTCCCCCTTTATTTCCGCCAACTCGACTCACGGTAAGCTCCGGCAACTTCATGCATGGAGGTCCCATCGAAATACCGGCCGCCTAAATCTGAGTCGATTGAAGTTCCTTCTTCAAAAGCTAGATTCATTTTGTAACCCTTTAATAGCCTCCTCAGGTAAGAAGAGAACCGTTAGAAGCGGATAATTGGGCCGCTAAATCGGCCTTCTCCTTTTCCATAGCGGCCACCAGCAACGGGCTTCGGACCTATCTCGCTCAAGGGCCCGGATAGCATCAATTTATTCTTTCTCCTTCTCTTCCAAGGCCGCCACCCTAGAGCTTAATCGAAAGCAATGTCTGCTCTATTCATTTCCATCTTTGCCAAATCTTCTTGGCAAAGATTGCCACTTCGGTCCTCCCCGATTAATGCCGTCTGCAGAATAGCGAGGCGGCTTCGTAAAAAGCAGCGTAAGTT
The DNA here is from genome assembly GCA_026586065.1 of Dioscorea zingiberensis. Classification (NCBI taxonomy): domain Eukaryota; kingdom Viridiplantae; phylum Streptophyta; class Magnoliopsida; order Dioscoreales; family Dioscoreaceae; genus Dioscorea; species Dioscorea zingiberensis. The sequence goes on from CM048822.1 coordinate 38,205,024, forward strand.
TAGAAATAAAAGGAAATGTGAGAACAACCCTTACTAAGCGTGGCCGCGGAATAGTTGATAAGTGGCCTCTTCCCTCCCAGACCCTCCGGAGTTTCGTGGAGAGGCTGCCGGGCCTCATGGCCATCAAAAGCGTCCTTCACGGACCCGATTCGCGAAAAGGAGTATCCTTAGAAGATAACTCCTTTTGCTTAGTGGCGGATCCCTTTAAAAGCTGAATCCGCCACTTTTAATTTGTCTAAAAGGGCTGCTTCTCCCGCCTCCTACTATAAAATAGAACCTAAGTTAAAAATTCTACCCTTAGAAAAAATATATATAGAAATTCTCACCTCTATGAGAAGGATGTCCTCCGTGAAGCTAGAAGAAGGACCCTCGGAAATTGGGGATAATGCGGGCGGACCTCTTCCGCATCTGAACCTCTTCCCAGGCACCCCCACTGCTCTTCGCAGGGACCCGACATACGTCCTCAGAATTCTTTCTTTTGGTCCTCCTCTCCCGCGAGGACCCTACACCCTTCTTGGAAGAATCCGTCTCCTTTCTCTTCCTCTTCTTTCTTTCCTCCTTAGAGGTATCAGCCCCTTGGCCAAGTACCACTTCCTTCTTCTTCGCCCTTGAAACAAAGTGGGTGAACTTCGCCCTCGAAAGAGGCCAAAGACCCTTAACATAGCTTAGGTCCTCATCCTCCATCGGATTTCCTACAAAACAAGGGCCAAAATAAGTCAATTCACAGTAGTTAAAAATCGGACCAGCAAGATACACGAATAATGCCTACCGCCGGACACTATTAAATGACATTTAACAAGGTTTTCCTTTGTCAAGAACTCATCCATGTACACTTTGGATAGCCTCGTCATTGACTTAAGAAGAACCTCCTCTTCTCCGCCATTTCCTCACAAGCGATGTCCGCTCGGGGAACCTCCCACTTTGTTCTGACATCCCACTCGGACTTACTTTTTGACAAAGAAGAATTTACTCTTCCATCGCTTAATGGAAGAAGGAACTTTCCCTAAAATTTCCTCCCGAGCGAGCCAAAAAGTAATACCAATCGGCGTTAGACTCTAGGCATAGGCTAAAAAGCATCTGGAACCAGCGGACGGTCGGACTTATTCCGTAATGCTTGAAAACAATAACAAAGCCGTTCAAAAGTCTCCAAGAATTTGGAGCCAAGCGTGAGGGACACAAATGATACTCTTCTAGTATTGCCTTAGCGAAATCGTAAAAAGGAAGCTCTAAGGCCACCCAATAGCGCATCTTGATAGATGGCTATCTCCCTTCCCTAGGAGAACTTGCCCTCTCCCAGGCAGGGGAACCCTAACCTCAAAGCAGGGGACAAATTTATCTCATACTTCTCGCTACCGGGCTATCTACTTCCTTTTGTCCAAGAAGACTTATGAATGTGTCCAGCCCCCTACCCGTTGCCCTAGAAGCGGGGATGAACCCACGAACCACAGGCAGGGGCGCTCCCAAGTTCGGCCAAATCATGCCGGATCGCAAATGTAAATCACGAGGTGGTTGGATGAAGAAGGGACCAAGGGCTCATGAGAAGAACTAGAGGAGGGAAGAAGTAGCGCTAGAAGTGGCGCTAGCCATTACCTTAGGAAAGAAAAGATAACACAAACACGGAAAAACCGAGGCTACATGGGAGAAGAAGAAGAAACCTTAGGAAGAAGACACGATTCAACTTTGAAATAAACCCTTTTTGGCACATGTCACGATTTAGCATATATATGAAAAGCAATCTAATCCACTGGCCGTTCGATCTCAGTGTTACATTCCAATCAAAACCGTTGAACCAAAGCCCCCAAATCCTGACCGTTCAAATAGGCCATTATTACTCCTCCAAGAAATCCGTCCACGTCAGCATACCAAACGCCGCCTGACACATATTGGTAATCGCGCCCATCATGCTGTTCACAAAACGCACACCGCGCATGTCACGCCATATCACCCCTTTTAATATGAAACAGTGTCAGAGACACGTGTCCCCCAAAGAAATAATGAGCACAATACCATAGAACCAACACCATAAAAAACAAAACACGCATTCCAACATAGGATCGCCAATGAAGGCCATATTCCAACATAGGATGGCCAGTGAAGGCCATAAAAATACCAAAGGATTTACAAACAAAACGACAAACGTCATTTATTGTGTTACAAGCAAACAAAGCGAAATAACAAAACATGTTATCCGAATGGACTAAAATTAAAAATCCATGGATTCGGCCAGAAACCGCTCGAATGAGACTTCGGAGGAGACGACGGACTCCACTTGGCGAACCGCCACTATCCTCGTTCCCACTAGGAGAACACGGATTAGCACGGGGCGAAGGTAGGGACCCACTTCTCTCTGACGGCGAGTCGTCTCCAAACATCTCAAATTCAAACGCATACCCCTGCATAAGTGACAACTAAAAGATCTCCGCCTCCATGCCATGATCAACATGAAAAGCCTCCCACCTCGCATCGATGCATATCTCACGCTTTGGGTCCCCGTTAACCAATAGAGCGCTGGCCACACACAGTACCGCTCGGACTTACTAGGTGGATAAACCTGCACCTTAATTCGGCTGGATGTTAGTGGAAAGGAGCTAGGAATTCGCAAGTGGCGAGAGCATTGGCTTAAAGTGAAGAATTTATAAAAAGACAAACGTTGAGCCATGATACAAAAGATTTCTGACTATGAACGTTACCCATACAAGCCCTTAAGTAGAAAAATAGGCGAAAATTTCGGAGAAAAATCCACTTCGATAACAGCGCAAAGAGAACACAAGAATGGCACGTCGGTCACCCATCGCCATGGGCCGAAGCCCACCCCTACATAGACATGCCAACTAAGAAGAATACTTGTTCTCGAACCAAGCGAAACGTACGATTAGCTCACCTCTCGCTCAGATTCTTCGAACAAAGTACATTTTAGGGGGGACTAGTGTTACGGATATATTTGGTAAGACAGATGTCAATGACCTAGGGACCACCTGTCACACACAGGACCGTGCGTTCTCAGCCACGTAGCATCGTTGGCCACGTGACAATATCACCAAATAACCTTGCACAATTCCGCTCTCTTCTAAGAATAACGTGAGGAACATATCCTGCTTAATAAGTCCGCTCGAATTATAATTATAATGACCCTCTTACACAAGGCGTGGGGTGGAAGGAGAGAAGTAAAATATCTAACGCCTCTACAGTAAGTAGGTCTTATCCACTTACTACAGTGGGCAGATATTTACCCTACTTGCCCTCTGAAAGGCACCTACACACTAGGCAGATATTTTCCTACCGCCTTAGAAAATATTCACCTAGCCCACCGCCTTACCCCACCGCCTTGCAAGATATTTGCTTAAACCGCCTCTCACTTGCTATAAAAGGAGAGGAAGGACAATAAGGAAAGGAGGACCAAAAAAATACTCACTACACATTACACAAAGCATTTTCTAGAACTTCTTACCCTAATTTCTTACTTAAGCATCGGAGTTAAATTCGGGCAGAAAGGCCCAATTCCGATTATTTCTCCTCCTCTTCACAGGTCTATCAGTGGATAAGTCTGGACGGAATTGCTGAGCGCCCTCCGCGTCTCCTTGCTCGCAAACAGAAGTAAGCGTCCACACCAACTATAAATATTAACCGTTTGTCAAAGGCTGAGACCAGATCACGAGGCCACAGTAGCCAAAGAGTGAAGTGGACCAGTTTTTGGCATCAACATAATGTTAAGGAATGATAAATTGGTATATATAGGATGCAGTAAAGGTGTTGTGCACTTGATAAGAGAGCCAGAGTTGGGATAGTAAATAGTACATATTTGTATAGAGGTGAGTGGAATGTAGATGAGTCCCATGTTTTTCATCTTTTACTCATGTTTTATGGTATGAGTGTGTTGAGGAGTATTTTCAAATACTATTTTCAGTATTAATGATAAAATTGCCCCTAGTTAGGGCCAATATATGATCTCTATAGTATTTTTAATTGGATTTTTTGTGCATTGATTGTAGTTGTTAGTGCTGAATGTTTAACTACCTTGGATGGAGGGTTAGCACTGTTTGTTACTCAGGAAATAAAAATGGTACAATTCATGTGATACATTTGAAATACAAGCTTGAATAAATTGTGATAAGTGTTCAAATTACCATAATTTCATATCATATTCGCCTGCATTTACAATGCGGATTTGAGGAATTATGGCCCACCGATACTTAAATTGTATTAATTTTGTGAAACAAGACATATATGGGGGCGCTTACTAAAATGTTCAAGTTTGGAAACAATTTAGAGCACATTCAAGGAAAAGAGGCTGAAATGAAGATCCAGACGGTTCCACCTTGAACGAGATGGTTCTGTCTGAAACGTAATATACTACACAAAAATGGTAGACAGAATTGCCCAAGTTCGGGACGAGACCGTCCAAATCATATTGAAGCACAAGACTGCCGGAGCCCTAGATGTGATCATCTGTCTTGGGGGAGATCAGTTCAAAGTACCAGACGGATCCGCCTAAAACCCGGACGGACCAGTCTGATAGGGGCAAGTCATCTATTTTTTTTGCCAGTAGACCAGACGGACGAGCAGACGCCCGTCTGAGGTCCCGTCTAGCTTAGTAGTGACTTCGAGTATGACAACCTAATTAAGTCCTGACGCCTTGGAAATTGTATTCTGAACCTCTAATCATGTCTGGGACTATAAATACTAAAGTTTAGTGTTTTGAGAGTAGCTTCTAATCCCATCTACCACCCTTGGAGGCTCTCATCACCCACCACCAACTATCCATCATTGATTCAGCCATATTTTGTAAGGGCACACCAGAGAGTTGAAGAGTGTCGCTTAGCAGCGAAGCAATGGGGCGGTATACATACACCAACGGTCCTCTTCAACAGTGGAGGGAATGATGCTATGTTTTATTTCGTATTTATCTTTGTATTTGCTTTGTGTTCCCCTCTAATGGGGAACTAACTCTTTAGATACTTGGGCATTGATGAACTCTTGGTGTATAAACTTTAATGTATGACATTATCTTCTATTTTGCTTAATTAATTATTGTTGGGTTGACATCTTTTGAGTGTGATTTATGCATTGAATATCTAGGTTGCGACAAACCGGATATTCAATAGGGTTTATATGAGGGAAAAAGCAAACGCCTCCTTGTATTAGAACTACCTCAGTGGAGAATGTAATGAGCACACTGATAGATCGGGTGTTTAGGACAGCGAGCCCTTAATACGTATTATTCCCATGACTCTCCCAAGATATAAATTCCCAAGAATGTAATACAATGAATGTGTTAGTTATTGGTCACCTCGAGAGAGGGACTCAATATATCTTCGGAATTCTTGGTCCAACCCTATGTGATTATCAATATAGAAGACTCTATAGGTATCCCTTATTAAGAACCCAAGAGTAATTCATTGTCCGAGTATCCCTCCTCTTGACTGATAGCCTTACGATTTCATCAACTCCTTTGTTCAACTTCGATCTTGTTTCTCTAGTCTAACTTTAGCATTTAAATTTGTTCAAAATCCCCAAACTTTGATTAGGCTAGATAGTTGATAAATAGTCAGTACTGGTAGTTCTCGTAGTCCCTGAGGATTCAATACCCGACTTCTTAGTCCACTTTACTATTTGTCCGACCCGTGCACTTGTGATAGCATCATGCATTTATGAAGTTTTGGCATCGCCTTTGGGACTTTTAGACTACTAGGAAAACTAGGAGTTTACTACTTTAGCCACTAGTTTTAGGACTGACCCTTAGTTGCATTGTGAGGTATCTTCTAGTTGCTTCATAGAATTTTATTGTAGGGTATCTTCATCTTTGTTTTTATTTCAGCTCCATTCTCATTATCTTCATTTGTTCGTCTTTATTTCAATTGCACGGCTGAGGGTTTTTTTTTTAAAATCGCCGGAGTCACATTTAAAATTCACGAATTGTCAAGTGGCTTTCTTCAAGGACATTAAACATTTCATTAGGCTTATTGTGATGAATGCGGTTCTCGTTTCCATTTTAACACAACCTTTTATCCCAAAACTTTTCACACTACTAGGAGGGACCAGAAGCATTTGTTGATAAACCAGGTTGACCAATACTCGGGCTTTGATTACTGAAGCATCCCTTGATATGTGCAAAGTAATGTCCATCATCCCTTGAGTAGCCTGAATGCATAATGAGGAGCATTATCTTCAGTAGCTTTTCTCACTATAGCCGCATGGCAACACTAAGGGCTAACGGACACCAATATCTCATGCTTCACACTAGGAACATTCTAGATATTTACATTTTTTTTAATGAAACTTTGAACTCCAGATATCATACTTTGAACTCCAAATACAGGACTTTCTTTTAGAGAACAATCACATTTCTTGCAAATTTATTCTCCGGTTGCATAGTAATTTTATCATCTTTTTTCTTTCCATAAAAGGTTTGCCAAGGTCAGCATCTTTGACTTTCATCACATCAAGAGGGCAGCTATGCCAGAAGCCTAAAGTTGTGGACCATGCCAATTTATATATTTTTTTCCTATTGTTGAAGATATCTCTGCTTGCTTTCTACTTTATCATATATTCCTTATGCTAACTTATTGTAATATTCTCCTTATTCTGGAATGTTACAGAACTTGTATCCACCACCACCATCTGATAATTGTTTGGAATTAGGAATTGTTATTATAGTCAAGATACATCATTGATGCATTCCATCAAACACATTATGTGCGTATTCCTTGTTAAACAAATTTACACCATGTTTATGAGGCATTCAAGAATACATTTTATCATTATTTTCTAGCAATAATTCCACACACCTTCTCACAATATCATCATATAACTTCTGAAAGAAATCTAATTCTTTAGTAAAGTATTCCTTTTTCCATGACCAGTGTAGCTTTTCCTTCAGCTTCTTTTCTTTCCACAATTTCTTCATGGAGTTACAACCCCTCCATTTTCTTTTGCATCTTCTTTTTTTTATAACAATGACAACTTCTTATGCAGAGAGATTTAGTCTTCTTTGTAATAGCAAGGCAATACTATTGCTAAGCCACATTAGCTATCTTGAGAATACTATTTCAAAGAGTCCAAAACCATTTGGAAAGGAATTTGAAACTACTAATTATTCTAAAATTCAGCTAAATGCTTATCTTATTTTGTAAGAGAATATATTTGTTTGAGGTATTTTTTCAAACATATTTGGCATAACTTTTGGAATGTTTTTTCAACAAAGTTTGCAATTATGCATTTTTACATAAGAATGATAGCTTTGTCAATTAAATTTTTTTAATCTTCTTCATGAAAACTGCAGCTCCCCCACTACATCTACAAGTTACAAACAGGGTTCTTTATCAAAAAAAAAAAAAAAAAATGTTTACAACCAGGGTATATATGGAACTGAGGATTTCGATTTGAGGATGATGCCTCCTTTTTCTTATTGCAAGAAATTGGATTTGGTTTCCAAATGGACCCTGATCACATTCCAAGGGATCAGTAAAGCTGGCTATGACTATCAAAGTCTTGTTGAAATGTTCAGCTTCAGATCAACAAGCTTCAAGTGTCTACAAAATAAGATGGTATATGTTTGATCTGCAACACCATCAACCTTTATGTTTCTCTTTTGATCTAATCTATAGTTGTCTGCATCTCAGAATTTGCTTGTCCATATATTTGTAAGAACCTAGCTGCTCTTGACCTTCGTTCTTCTAAAGTATCTGGCTTCTTTGCTGAACATATAGAGGCAAACTCTTCATCAACTTATCTCTCGGTATCACCATCTTCATCATAGAGCAATTAGTCGAATCCAAGACCGACATGAATAAGACGTTTCCCACCTATGACGAACCTAACTATGTGGATCTATTTAGCAGTTCACTCCACTCTAACTGATTCTCTTGCTTCTCTCTGGCCCGGGGCCTATCCTGATCAGTGAGAATCTCATACATACTTCCTTGTATGTGTAACAGCTTTCTCCATCTTAACAACACTTTCTTTTTGTCATTTTTTATCATCCTATAGCTGAATTCTTTTGCCTCCTTTCTGTCATTTTCTTCATGTTTAACAAAAACATCTTTTTAATGTACCTTGGACCTCATAACGACCGCGTCTCTGTCCTTCTATTCGGCCACATACAAAGACTCTAAGAGTTTCACAAAATGATCATGGGTTTATACATTTTGCAGCTCTCTTCCATACTTCTGAGGAATTGAGTTGATCCTTGGCCTTCCTCAGTTCTTCTTGAAATTGTGCAAGCTGCAACTCCAGTTCACTCAACCTGCTTCGTATTAGGCTTCTATGCTTGCAATTTACTCAAGGACTCTTCATAAGACAGAGTTGCTTCTCAGCCTCTGCAATAGCCTCTGCTAAATTCATGGTCTTGGCCACATTATCCACATTCCATGAATTCCAGCAATTAATTATAGTGAGGTTGCTGAGAGATGATGAACAACCAGTGAAATCAAAGACAACAATGACACTCTTCTTCGGCTTCTTTCAAGAGCGAATTGTAAAACCCGAGGGCACTTTTTGTCCTTTCGAATAATTGTGGAATTTTATTATACTAATTATTTTGTTATGGGAAATAATGGAAGATTAAATTGGAAAGTTTGATGTTCTATTAGATTAAATTCGATTTAATGATTATTGGGGCTGTTAAGTACCAAAGAGTGAAATTTAGTTCTTTCGAGGACTAGAGGAGAATTGTCACTCTCTCTGAAGGAGGGACCAATACAGAAATTAAATAAACCCAAAGGACTTAAATGAGATATTCAGTACTCATTAGTTTTGAATGGAAAATAAATAGCGGAAAGCGCAGGGGGTCTTTACCAAATTTCATGAAGATCCATGCGTGTCTAGTGTGGACGGTGAGGATCGGAAGGGTGTGGGCAATGGATGATCGGATGGGATGATTCGACGGTGGATATTCGTTTAGCGAAGGCGTGTGGGGGTGTTGGAGATCGCTAGACCGCGTCAACAACGTCCTCGCCGGCCAACGCGCGTCGTGGCGAACCGTCTCTCCGCATTTTGGCAACAACCGGATAAAGACGGGAGAATCGCGGGCCTTGAGATCTCGTTGATTACGATCACGTCAAAGCCACTGTACTATACCGGGAGACATAGGACAGAGAGGTGGAAAGAAAGGCGACGGGGTCGAGGGATCTCATCAAGACGTGTTGAAGTTTGGATGTGCCAGCCCACCGCTTCATCGCTAGGTAAGCCTCTCATCTCCCTTTGAAGATCTCTAGTTTCATCCGAGCATGCATAGTGTTTTCTTAGGTTTTGATCGAAGTTTCTTGACAGTGTTTTGGTTGAGGAATTGGATAAAAGTTAGAGAAAGTCCAGTAGACCTGTTTGTATGCATGAATGAAGATTGAGGGAAGGGCTTATGGCTGGGTGGTGCTTGAATATGTGCTCTAAGCCTTGAGTAAGGTAAGCCTCCTCAATTCCGTTTAGTAGTTTTGATTTCTGTATCGTCTTGTGAGCATGCTAAACTAGATGATAATCAAGGGTAGGAGTCTTGGTTTGATTTTGTACTGGCTTAGATTTGAGGAAACTGTGAAAGGCAGTTGGGTGTGATGGGGGATGACAGTTGGTTTATTGGGATCTCTACACAATGGTTTTAGATTCATAGAGAATTGTTTTGGGTGTTTTTTTTTTCTTTCATGAATGAACTGGGGTGCTGGTGATGCATAGAGGGTTCTGATTTTGTGGATATGGAGGTCTTGGGTTTCATCTTGCTCAAGGATTGGATAGTTTCTTTATAAATGTTATGTAGAGAGAGGAAACTTGCTTGCTTGTAAAGTGTTGGGAGGATAAGTAGTTGCATGCTTGCTAATTGATCCTTGGTTTCAGAGGTTGAGAATCTTGAGATAGTAAGCTAAAGTCTTGTGTATGAGGTTCCGAGGAATTAATGAAAAGTGACTGATTCCTCGCTCTCGCTTAATATGAATCAAGTAGAGATAATCTGTGCATGCATATGAGTTTCATTGGGTTTGTGAGAAGGGACAGGTGTCCAGATCTTAACTTGATGATCTTTTGGTTGGGCCTTGATTATATGGTGGAGTTAGTATTAGCAATTGGCAAAGACAAGATGCGTGTGCCGCATCCTATGAGGATTCATGGTTTTTCTTGACTGTGCTTTGATGATATTAACATGGAAGCCTAAGAAGTATTGGAATGGGATAATGGCAGTGCGTTGGGGAATGAGAGGCTTGGAGAAGTTTGAGGTTTGTATAGTTGGTTCTGCAATGAGTGTCAATAGTCCCATTATAAGTAGAGCTAATGGGTGGCTGTGGTTTTGGACATGTGTGGGGTTATCTTTGGGTTGATGAAGCATGATGCTTATGATTTTATGTGAGATTGAAGGCTGCTGCCTGACTGCCCGCTTTGAGAGAAATCTGCTGTTCGTGTAGACATCGGATAGTATCGTATAAGGTACCGTTGGAAAGATAAGGAAGAGATCTTTCCAACGAACCCTGTTTCACCTCAAACGGGTTCCTGGATCAAAAGTTATGAGCGCTTCTTTGGGATCAAGGCAAGTAGTAATCTGTGAAATTTCGCTTTAATGTTGTTATTGATATTAATAGCCCATTTTGTGTCGGGGGTGGTATTGAGTAGTAATTGTCATTACCAGGTATCGACGTGGATGCGTCGGGAGGATATTCCGTGGAACACCAGGCTTAGTGATTACAAGTAAGTCACTCTTGCCTCGTTTCCACCCTTGCATGGGTTTTCTTGATTTTGTTCGATGCTATTAGTTAGCATGATTTGTTGTGAGTACCTGCTGTTTGATTCCATGCACATACATGTTTGATTGTTTCTTTCCTGGTATGTGCTTGGTTACTCTGTTTGGTAGGTTTGATCTACCGTTTGTTGAAATGCTTAGTTGGACTACCCGCCCGTGGGCCGACGCTTGATCATGGGCACATGGTCTTGTGTGCTGGCCGGGAGGTACATGCCAATTGAGTTCTGATCTTCCGCCCGGTTGCAGTGGGGTCCGAGACTCCGTATCCCCGCTGGGGTTGATTTCTTTGGCCGTGTCGGCGCCATAGAGGTAGGCGCTACCGACCATCGCAAGTTAAAGTTCACGCTTCACTGACTAGGTCATTTGCTGCAGTCGAGACCGCTGCTTTTATTGGCTACCGGTATCGGGTCAGTCCGGGGAAGTGTTTGCCGAAATGTTCTTGGACTTCTCATCCGTGGCTCGAGGGCCGTAGGCTGGATGTTAGGACTGCTTGTTTGTATGGGGTGTAGCCCCTTTGTTTGATGATCCTATATTTTGATATCCGCTCCAAATTCTAATTCATTGTGATTCCTGCAGGGTACTTACTGGGCTTTCCCTTCGAAAGCTCACGACTTTTCTCTTCTCTCATTTCAGGTCCTGAGGAGTAGATATATAGAGTCGAGCTCAGGGACGGCGAGAGTTGGGGCAGGATATTGCTGAGGTTGGAGGACCTCCCTAAGTTATTTATTTCTTGTGTGTGAGGACACCGCTCTATTTTGGTAGGACCTCGTAGGGCTCGATTGTGTATAGGGCATGGACCCTTATTTGATTTCATATTGTTTCCGCTAAGATTTTTATGGATTATTATTGATTATCTCTTGATTAAAGGTATTATCTGCTTATCATTTTAGGCCATGTATTCGATTGGGGCTCGTCTCCTTTCGGATACGGCCGATCTGGCCGACGCGTAGAGGTCCCCTGAACCGGGTGGCGCGTTATCTAATCTCCACCGCAATAAGCAAAGGTAATTTGTAGGGAACCAAATTGAGGTCATCAAAGATAAAGTTGATGATGGAGCATTTGACGATGGCATAGTAGGCAACTTTCTCCAGGGTGCGCATACGACCATCAATCAAGACAGCGGCGTCATAATCAAACCAAGATGCAGACAGCGAGGAGTGAGTCTTTTTTTGAACACGCTGCATGTCAGTGCTATGACTGTGTGCAGGGTTGGCGATCTGGACGCACAGCGCCGGGTGGTCTCCGAGCAAGCGCTCCATGGTGAGGAACTTAAACCCGATCCCTTTGAGCAGATCCATGTAATTGATCTCCAAGTGCACGATCTTACTATCATGCTTTGTGACGAGTTCAAAGGCATTGGACTTCATAGTGGAGATCTCAGCAATGGAGTGGAGCCGGCTGACATGGATCCTGGTGGGTAAGATCTTGATGGTGACCGTGCAACCATAATACTCGATGGAAAAATGGTTGCGGTTGGTATCTTAATCAAGGTAGAGGAAGCGGGAGCAGAAGTAGAGGAAATGACGAACATATCTTTGACTTCCGGCGATGGTAGTGATTATTTATTAGGGTTTGGTGAATCAGTAGCTAGGGCAAAGTCTTCTTCTTCCGCCTCTTTCTCCGAAGGCGACGCTCACTCTCCCTAGCCTTCTCCTTCCTTGGCTACGACGGCCATGGGAGAAGGGATCCTTGTGGGTTCAGGCGATGGTGGTGCCGGTAATGGAGATTGTGATATAGGGATCAATGGTGATCATTATGCTATAGTCATGGCGATGAGGATTAACAAAGAAGACGATCGACATCCGGAGGAGAGGCCGACGTTATTGGAACCATGGAGCTTTGGGGTTAGGGTCTTGTTGATGCGCAAAATCCACAAGTGCATAGGTCGTATCAAGTAATAGAGTGGACTATGAAAAAATCTGGTATCAATCCTCGGGGAAAAAGGAAGTACTAGTAATAACTAATATATCATCTAGTCAATCCAAAGATGTGTGTTTGTAAACTAAACCTAAATTGGAGAAATTAATAACTCAAGCTATGGAAACGGTTGTTAACCCCTTATGATAATCAATTATGAGAAGGGGATGCTTGGGTAATAAATCCCCCTTTGATTTTACTCTATAGGATAGATGGAGATTTCTATGTTGATAATTGGTAGGGTTTGGGCCAAGGGTTCCTAAGGTGTACTAAATCCCTCTCTGGAGGCTATCAATACCTAATTCCACATCACGATCTAAAAAACCTAATATCTTGAAAAGATTGCGGGAATAAGTCTTATTAAGGGCTCGCTCTCCTTAGTACTCGAGCTCTCATTGTACTCACAATCTCCTCTATTGGAGTCGGTCTACACAAGGGGAGGCGTTCGCTTTTTCCCCCCGTATGGGCTACAATAATCTCTCCGGGCTCTCACAACGTAGAGAGACTAACATAACAATGAAAACATCCAATAGACTCACAAAGCTAAACCAATCATTCAAACATAGAAATCAACATCTCATTAATACATAATCCAAGGGTTCATCATACCCAAGTATCTACAAAATTAGTTCCCCATGAATGGAGAACAACAATCCAAAACAAAGAGATTACAAGTCAAAAGGATCATAATGAGAAGCACCAAGCACGCATTTAATCGCTGGTGGCTCTATTGACTTCCTCTTCAATGCTTTATCCTTCTCTCCGTCCAAGATAGGGAGGTGGGGCTTCCAATCCCTAATCCAAGGCTTAACTTCTCTTCCAAGCTGGTTCTCCCCCTCCCAATCCCTAATCCAAGGCTTAACTTCTCCTAGGGTTTTGGAGTGCTACTTACATTTCTGCCACTGCCTGGGTCCATAGTGTAAGGTAGGGTTATGCCATTCGGGCATTCATATGGGCCCTATGCGGGCCCGTATAGAATGCAAGTCGATTCATACGGCCGTACGTCAGAGCGTATGACACCCCGTATGGCCTACAGGTTGGTTCATATGGGTTGGGTTGTACACGGTCCCCGGAGGCTTGATGAAGAGCCCGTATGAGGTTGTGCCTTCTTCAAAGTTGCTTCGTTTGGTTTCAATTTCCCCTTAAAATCTGCCTTTCTCCTAGTGTATCGCTATTATACCATGTTCATCCAAATCAACACTTTTTTAAGTACCAGAAGGATATAATTTTATCAAAATAGCATGTTAAACATACATGAATATGGTATGAAATTATGCTCAATTGAACACCTATCAAATATCTCCACACTAAAAGGTTTGCTTATCCTTAGCAAGAGATGATAAGTATTCACCCTTGGGCCATAAAATCATGATTCTACTCTATTCTATGTTCACCATCAAAGTGTGTGTTCTCCTATTTCTATATCAGGGCTTACATTGATCTTGTGCTATGTTTCATTTTGGCTGTTGATGAGCATCATCACTCCACATGCCATGTTAGCAAGATAAGCATGCCTTCAATAGACTCTAGAAGATCCTTGGGGCCCTAAGGTCAAGTGAACTACCCCTCTATTGAATAAGTGGTGGACAAGTTCGAGAAGTCCTAAATAAACAGTTTATTTTTTATTTTTATTTTTTCTGTAGGGCATTCCTAATGGATCCGACTTTCCCGTACTAAAGACCAATGTAGAGTGTAGATCCTCGTTTATGAGGGATGCACATGTTGATTAGGCACCCGAACACTCGTTAATTCAAAGGATTAAACCCTAAACCCTAAACCCTCTACCTCTGTGTTCATACTGAGTGACTTCTCTATTTGAGGAATAGTCTGATTAGGAGCTTGAACCCCAAATTACTTCATCACAATAAGCAACGAAACACTATCTTTATTATTCTCTTACTTGTCCACTAAGATAAATTATCGGTGTAAGAAGCTTGAACTAGTGCCACGAAGCCTCTTGGAGCCATTGAAAGTAATGCTTAGCAATTAAAGTAAAAAAAACATGGCATTGGGTTATCTATTGTCACTAGAGGTTTTGTGTTGCACAAAGATGTTCTCTAGGTGTCCATGGTGTCTTATAGGAGAAATTTAAAAATTTGAGTGCTAAGATGGTGTATTATGAATAAAGTACATCAATACTTTTCCTAACAAGGTCGTCATTGGTGTGTGCTAAACATTCTCTTTCATATAAAGATTTGCAATGAATTTCAGCTATTAGCTACCTATCTCCACACTTAAAGACTTGCAATGAATCTATAAATAGATAGGTATCTACCCATCTCCACACTTAAAAACGCACATTGTCCTCAATGTACTCAATCAAGCTCAATCATAATAATAAGAATTCGAAGGTTGAGTATGGAAAAAGGTGAACTAAAACTTCCCCGGTCAAATGATGTGCCTATTGAGTTCCATGATTCGATCGGAGGAGCACATACTGGGGAGTGTATATCCGCTTTTCACATCTCTGCGAAGCGTGAGAGATCATCATAACTCCAAAAGATATCAAATCAATAGAAGCCAGAGAAGATGAAAATAAAAATAAGTTTAGCAGGGCGAGGCCCTTCCTAACTGATACATAAGGGACAAGAACATGAAAGACACAAACATAAAAAACACATCAAAGTAAGTAAAATGATAGGCGTCAATCCTCTCTAGGCTGCTCATCTGCTAGTGCCTCGGGTGATATAGTGGTGGGTGCCTGAGATGAAGGAGGTGGAGAATGTGCTTTGGATGACGGTGGTGCAGGTATGAAAGGTGCCTGTCCTTGAAGGTATGTAAAGAGCTCTGTGAACTGAGCTCTCATCAAGCACTGCTCCTCGAGGATGGTATCCTGTACCGCTCGTACCTCGGTGATCTGCTTCTCCAATCTTCTGAGGCAACTCCCAAAGGACGAGGGTCGTCGGTAGGTATCAGGCGATGAGGAGTCCTTTGATCCAGATCCTCTATTGTCTGAGCCCTCAGACTATTGGCCGACTAGGGTATAGCGGCGGCCGGAACGATGGACCAACCCTATTTGGATAAGGGTACTCAACCCAAGGGGTGTGGTGAGATGTAGTCGCTATATACCCTTCATCCTCTGCTTGATGACCATTCCAATGATCAACCAGATGATGTAGGGTCCCGCAATAATGGCCTTGAGACGGGGACTTTGTCCCTGATGTGCCAGGTAATCGGCGAGTACATATCCAGGTGGATGGGCACTCGCTCCAGGATGCTGTAGAGAAGGAAGTGGTTGGTGATGGTGACCATTCCCGTACTGTCGTCTCTTTTAGTGATCGATTGGCTAATCAAAGCATGAATGTAGCGGTGCACCGGGTTGATCATCAATGAAGCCTTCTGGTTGTCGCGGTACCCACCAAGCTACAACCAGTAATGGGTAGAGGAAATAATGTGCTCCGGGAAGGCAGTGAGTAGCTCGCTATACTGGGGGGTGGAGATAAAGTCTTGGTCATAGAATCCCATATATAGTACGAGCTGTATGTAGCTCATACACCAGGTCTCACCATAGAGCTGAAAGGTGATAGCACTGAGGCGCTGCTCGGATACCGTGCTGCGATCAGCCTCAAAAGTGCTGAGTACCTCAAATGTGTGCTCTCGAAAGACTGTGTGGTCGATGGAGAAGACTTGATCCCATTCCCCCCACTGAGATAAGCTCGCGCACTCGCCGCCAAGAATCCCTAATCGTCCCTAGAACCTCCTACCAATCACGTGAGTGCGGCCAAATGGCGGAGCGGTGAGGCGCGTGTAGCGGTGGCGAAAATGCACCTCGGTGAACTGAGGTACTCTGAAGGACGATCCCTCTCCTGTCATGCGATACTTAGGAGCATGTGCCAAAAGCTTCCTAGGCATGTCTGCAAAATAATTTGAAAACATGTTGGTACATTCAAAAGATTGGGAAATGGAACAAAAAACGCTCACCCTGGCCTACATATGGGTACTATACAGGCCCCATATGGATCCCATACGGGCTCTATACTGAGATGCTATAGTAGGGAAGGCCGTATGACCGGCCGGGAAGCAAGTGGGATACCATATGTGCTATAATGCCAGTCGTTTCTCGACACCTACTGTGCACCATATACCCGCTTTAGGCCTAACAATACTCTCTCCCCACACTCTACTCTGGACATGACTTAAATCCTAGTGTTGTGGCCTACATTTGGTGCAAACATATGTACATTCACCCTAGAAATCATCCAAGTTCAAGCCTTAGGTTTCTAAATGTGAAAATAGAGATTTGTCGATAAACCAACTCAAATCAACACATACCTAGGGTGGATGTTTGCCCAAATGCAAAGAAAAGGGTCGCGTGGGTTGGGGGAGCGCTGGATTTGGAATGGTGAAGAGGAGGAATTAGTGAGGGAATTTTAAAGGAGCGAAAGGGCGCGATATGAAATGCCTCACCTTTTGTGACTCTCCAACTCCATACGGGCAGTATGGAGGACCGTATACATCACATGTTGGACTGTAAGGGACCCTATATGGGTCATACCGTAAGGGACCCTATATGGGTCATACCATAAATCGTAAGCCTAAGGCTCCACAATATGAAAAGAAATAGTTGGGATCTTACTGTCTGATAAACGGCCATATAAGCCCCTGTATGGTAGCATCTGACAACCATACTGCCTAGGATACGGGGTCGTAGGGCTTTTGTATGGACCTCGAGATTCATCACAATACAAATTTAAGATTGAACGGGATACTATATGGGCCGTACTATACACCATTACTCCTCCAGCTTAATTATACGGTCCCTATACAGGCCGTATGACTCCCCGTACGCACCCTTGTTTGGCTTATACAGTGAACTATCAAGAATTGTCAATTAAGGGCTAATAAAAAACATCCAACATGACGAGATGAACGATGCAAATGTGGAAATGAGACATATAATCAATTTATTTCAAACACCCTAACTAACATAAAGAAGATTGCACAAAGAGAATGAAACTTTTCAAGAACTTGGAATGCCTCCCAAGAAGTGCTTGTTTAATGCCACTAGCTTGACGAACCTTATTTTACCTTACGGGGTTCAAGTACGTTAAAGTTCTCACCAGCCCTCCTTTGAGATATTTACCAAATAGTAGTGCGCCCATGTTAGTGTAGATAAAACAATCACGTTCTTTCATACCTAAGTTTTCACCTAATGTATTGTAAGTTGACAAGAGAGCATTTACCCCTTTTTCCTTCACCTTCTTCCATATATTCGCCTGGCGATGAATTTCTGCTTTTTTGTCTCTTGGGTTACTCTTGATTAACACCTTCAATATAGCAGAATTCTCTTGAGATTCTCCCAATTCATCCTCGATTTCTCCCAAACATTAGGTTAGCGGATCTATCATCAATAACTATTCCATGTATTTAGAACTGATTATGTCAACATCATCCACACTATATGAAGTATCATCTTGATCTCCCACTCTCAATGTTAATTTCCCTTGTGCATGATCTTCCAAGGCTTGAGTAGTGGCTAAGAAAGGACGGCCAAGGATGATCATAACGTCGACGTCGTCATCCATATCTAGGAGTACAAAATCAGCTAGGAAGACAAACTAATTTATTTGAATGAGTACATCTTCAGCTAGCCCCTTCAGTCGTCTCACCGACCTATTGGCGAGCTGCAATGTCATTTCTATTGGCTTTGGTTCATCAAGACCTAGCTTCATGTATAGCCTATATGGCATTACATTAATGCTTACTCCTGATTCCGCCAATACTTTCTTCGTAATCCCTTCACCAAGTACATAAGGGACAACAAAGCTACCTAAATCCTTCAGTTTCTTGGGTAGATTTTGTTGCAGAACTGCAGAGCATTGGGCATTTAATGAGACAGCAACAACATCCTCCATTTTCCTCTTGTTAGATAGAAGTTCCTTCATGAATTTTGCATACTTTGGCATTTGGGATCAGACTTCCACCAAGGGTAAGTTGATGTGCAGCTACTTTATCATGCTAGTGAACTTTACAAATTGAGCATCGTCCTTGTCCTTATTTAACCTCGTAGGATATGGAATTTGAGGCTGATAGGTGGGGATGGGAGGTTGTGCTAACTCTTTCTCTTTTTCTTGTTGCTTCCCTTCAGAACTAACCGCAGGTTCAATTTTTTCAACTTCAATGGTGTTCTCTGATGCGTGCATAATTATACATATCTTCTTACCATATTTCCATGTCCTTCGCATCCATTTTGCCATAGTTTCTCCCACTTTTGTGTGTTGTTGGGTATTTTGTATAATTTAGGATATAATTCAACACTTTGGAGAAAAGAAGTAAATTCGGGAGCAATTCAGAGAAAGAAGGGCCAAAATAAAGCATGATACGGTCATCCACACGGGCATGTCAATTGGCCGTCTGGATTCAAATTGAGATTAATTCAGAAGCGCGCTCAGCCTATATTGAAGACACGGTTGTATGTTAAACGACACGATCATGTAAAAGATGACATGGGCACATACTACCCCGTGCCCACGTGGAAACAGTTTTTCTAGAAAACTCCTGAAAAGCACACAGCGTGTACTGCATGGCACCACGCAGTGGCGTAAAATCTGAAGCTTATAAAAGGCCGTCGGTTGTACTTTTCAAGGAGACTTTGGGCGCATCCAGGAACCAACTGCTAGGATTTTGGGGGAGAAGTTGAAGGCGGAGGAAGCATCGTGCCAAGGAGTTTATGAGTCTTTTTTATGTCTTCCTCCATATTTATTGTGATGTTTGTCATTAGTATGAGAGGCTAAACCCCTTGTGGTGCCTTGGGTCCTGAACTCTTAGATGAACTTATGAATCTTTCTCCTTCTTAATATCAGTCTTCTTTTTTATTTATTTCTTTGAATTTTCTGTGTGTGCTTATTCAAATGGTTTGTTAGTGTGAAAACGCAGACCATACTATTAAAATTGCTTGATGCATAACGAGAGATCGCGGTGAAGCTAGGTCTTAGTATTGACAATAAGGGGGCTCACGCCGAGAGATCGGGAGGTCACTTGGGTTGCTTTGCAACCACAACTCACTTTCCGGATTATGGTAAAACCTAATAGTAAGAACTATAGAACACTAATAATAATGCAGTCATGTTGCAAAGTCGCTGTATTCAGACTAGAGTTTGGTTGCCGAGAGATCATGGCTAAACTAATTTAGGGTTCTTCATGATCCAGGAATAGATAAATTAGGTTACTAGTATTAGAGGTTAGTCATGAGGAATTCTTAGGGAGATAGTGATCTGAGGTGCCATACTCTCCTGATTGATAAACGCTAAATAGCCAACTGTCAACTTAGCTAGTTCACTTTAGACTTCTAATTAGGATCAATCCATCACCAACAATATTTTATAGGCTAATAGAGTTCTAGTGAGTACTCGTGCCGATCCCTGTAGATTTGACTACCGTATCCTCAGGGTACTTTACTACTTGAGCGACCCCGTGCACTTGCGGGTGAGCAGCACATCACTCTCAACTGGGGGTTTTACAACGGGCAGCTCCAAGTCTTTCCCACTTCTTAGTGTAATGGCCTTTTGCTGCTCCAAGGGTTTTCTTTTGTGTGTGAAGCTTCTCCGAGGTCTCTCAGATAGAGTCTTGGCTATTTGCCTCACTTGATTCTTCAAAAATTGGACTGCAGCTTGAAAATTTCTGATTGTTGTGTCATTGTTTTGCATATACTTCAATAAGAGCTCCTCTATGGTATGTTTTCTTTCTTGTGGTGGTTTTGGTATAGGTTGGAGGCATCGGGGTATTGCCCTGCTTGTAGATTCCCATATGATAGTGCCGGGTGGTTCCATTTTGGGGGATATGATCTATATTGACCATCCGAGTGTTTTTGTACATTTCTCATATATTATACTTGCTCCATTGGTACAACTTCAATGCTTGCAATGGGGCAATTGGATACCTCATGTCCTCCTCTACATGTGTTGCAAAACATGACTGCAGCCGGCCTTGAGCTACTACCGGATGTAAGCAATTCAATCTTTCTTGTCAACACTTCTAACTTTTTCAGGAAGAGCAGTATCCGTGATTGTGGGTTCATCCAATGGCCCAACTGTTTTAACTTGCTTTCCCCTTGTAGAAAAATGAGCTTCATTACTAGCCATGTCCTCAAATATCCACTTAGCATCTTCCGGGTACTTATTTCCTAATGATCCATCGGCGGCGACATCAACTAGTTGCCTCTTGGTGTTGTCTAACCCATTGTAGAAAGTATGAACTTTGGCACATGAGTCTAGACCATGTTGAGGACAACGCCAAAGTAAATCTTTGTATTGGTCATAGGCTTCAAAGAATGTTTCCGTTGCATCTTGCATGAAGGCGGAGATATCCACTCGAAGCTTCACTGCCTTGCTAGGTGGAAAGTAACAGCCAAGGAACTTGTCTAGCATCTCGGCCCAAGTGCAAATGGATCCCACGGGAAGTGAAGCGAGCCATTGATAGGCTCCCTCCCTCAAACTAAATGGAAATAGCCTTAACCTAATAGCATCATCGAAGGCCCCATTGATCTTGAACATATACAAATCTGAAAAAAATTTGCTATATGGGCATGGGGGTTCTCATTTGGCCTTCCATCAAACTAAGCTTAATTCTATATCATATTCATTGTGCTAGCCTTTATCTCGAAATTGTTCATGTTAACATTGAGAGGATAGATGCTAAATTCCTCTCCGGTGTAATGAGACTGCTCTAACTTTAATACTAGCTTTAGTAGGGATGGAGTTTCTGCTTCTGATAAAGATCCTGTAATTGACTCTTATGGTTCTCTCAGTCTTTGGTGTAAAGTTCACTCTATCTCACTATCTGCTTCAATCAAGCCCTTTAGGTTTTTACCGGTCATGCATCAATGTCTAGCAATAAAATATAGTGAAAAAGATTAGAATCAAGGAAATCAATGTAAAGAAAAAGTAAAAATAAAGAAAGAAAATAAAATTACTCAAATAATAAATTCCTAGCTTCCTAGTAATCCTAGTTTCCCAGGCAGCGATGCCAAAAACTTGATGTGCAAAATCCGCAAGTGCACTGGTCTTATCAAGTAATAGGATGGACTATGGAAAAGTAGGATATCGATCCTTGGGGAAAAGGAAGTACTAGCAATAACTACTCATCTATTATCTAGTCGATCCAAAGATAAATGTTTATGAACTAAACCTAAATTGGAGAAATTAATAACTCTAGCTATGAAAACTGGAGTTAACCTTGATGACAATCAATCATGAGAAGGGGATACATGGGTAATGAATCCCCCTTGGATTTTACTCCATAGGATAGATGGAGATTTCCATGTTGATGATTGGTAGAATTGGGCCAAGGGTTCCTAAGGTGTTTTAAATCCCTCTCTCGAGGTGATCAATACCTAATTCCGTCAATTGTATTACGATCTAAGGAACCTGTATCTTGGAAAGATTGCGGGAATAAGTCATATTAAGGGGCTCGCTCTCCTTAGTAACTGAGATCTCGGTGTACTCACAATCTCCTCTATTGGAGTCAGTCTACACATAAGAAGGTGTTTGCTTCTTCCCCCGTATGGACTATGATAATCTCTCCGGGTTCTGGCAACGTAGAGAGACTAACATAACAATAAAAACATCCAATACTCACAACGCTAAACCAATCATTCAAACATAGAAATCATCATCTCATTAATACATAATCCAAGGGTTCATCATACCCAAGTATCTACAAGATTAGTTCCCCATGAATGGAGAACAACAATCCAAAACAAAGAGATTACAAGTCAAAAGGATCATATGTAGAAGCATCGTTACGTACAATTTTGGTGGCTCTATTGACTTCCTTTCCAATGCTTTGTCCTTCTCTCCCTCCATGATTGGGAAGTGGGGCTCCCAATCCCTAATCCAAGGCTTAACTTATCTTCCAAGCTGGTTCTCCCCCTCCAAAGCCCTAATCATTCGTATTTATACATCCTCCTAGGGTTTTGGAGTGCCATTTATATTTTTACCCCTGCCTTGGACCGCAGTGTAAGGGAGGGTTATGCCATACGAGCATTCATACGAGCCATATGCGGGCCTATATAGAATGCAGGTCGATTCATAAAGACGTACGTCAAATTGTATGGCACCCTGTATGGCCTGTAGGTTGGTCCATATAGGTTGTTCATGGTCCTTGGAGGCTTGATGTAGAGACCGTTTCGATTCCTAGGTTAATACGGGCTGTATGGGAGCCTGTATGAGGTTGTGCCTACTTCAAAGTTGCTTCATTTCGGTCTCAATTTCTACTTAAAAGCTTCCTTTCTCCCGGTGTATCGCTATTATGCCCTGTTCATCCAAATCAACACTTTTTAAGTACCGGCAGGTAGCGTGTTAAACATACATGAATATGGTATGAAATTATACTCAATTGAACACTTATCATTTGTGTAGATCGAAGCAAGGCCACTGGGATGCCAAGAGATGAGTTTTTTTGATCTGGGATTTATCCAAGCCATGGGATTTGTGGTGATTTGAGGTGGGAGAGTGGTACGGAGGCCTTCGCTGCTTCAAATAATATTAGGTTTTAGAGCTTGAGTTTGCAACATCCATGCTTAACACAATATACTTATATGGAGTCAGGAACACCTCTGGTTTCTTCTTCATTCGCCGGCTAGTCTTTGAAAATTTATTTTCTCTCTCTCTCTCTGTTTTATTATCACTCTTTATTTTTTATCAAATCCTTTCTCTGCTCCTCTCTCTCTTTATCTCTCTTTTTTGATATAAACCTTCCTTTGTATTCAGAAGAGACCAAATGGGTTACATTTGGGACCTAGCTGAGGGCCAAGAATGCCGGTCGCGACCATTCAGTCACAGTTGGACACATTCCTTAACTCTATTACATTACATGGGTTACCCTTGTTACGCTATACATGAAAGCGGGCCCCGCCCACCAATCAGCCTCCGCTTCGTCCCTACCCAAGCCCATGCATTCGCTACACGCAGTCCTCCCACTCCCTTTGTCTCTTGTTGCTATTCCCAGTTCCTGTTCCTATTCCAGTTCCTGATTCTTTTAATTTTGTCTCACCTGTATCTATTTGCTTCCCCTTCCCTTCGATTTTCTTCCTACGGGTTGCCTCCTCACCCTCCTTGCAGGCCCTGATCAACCAGGCCTAGTCTCCCTTCCTTTTCCCCTTCTCTCACTCCCATTCTCTTGGCTTGAGTTACCACAACCCCCTGCAGTGCTGCTCTCCCCTCTGAGTATGCCCCTCCTCCAGCCTCCAGTAGAACATAAGCCTCTTGATGCTGGTTGTTATTCTTGGTGGTTCTCTAGACTTTTCCTCAAAGACCCTCAAGTTTCGTTCCTTCCATAGCGCCCACCAAGTAACCATCACCAATGAAGTCCATCTTAGCTTGTCTTTATCACGTACATGTTCTTGACACGAATGCATCCACGCCTCCTCCACCAAGCTTGGTCAAAGCGGGATCCCAGCAATCTGCTCCATAGAAGACCATACATCTTGAGTATACTTGCAGTATATGAACAGGTGATTTACCTCCTCTTGAGCAATTCTTCACAATGGGCATCTGACGTCTAAGTCCACCCACTTTCTCTTAAGCAAGTTTATCTTTGTGAGCACCTTGTCCCTCACCACCAACCAAGTAAACAGCTTAAGTTTCAGTGGCCCCCGAGATGCCCAGAAGAATTCATGCAACTGAGACCTAGCTCCCCCATCTATGAGAAAGGTGTACATGCTTCTCACTGAGAACTCGCCAGATGATGAAAACCTCCACAGCCTCTAATCCTCTGTACCTTCAATCCTCACCTCCTCTAGCTCCACCACGATTTGCACAGCCTCCATCTTCGCTTGGCCTGCTGCTTCCTGCCTCACCTGAGACACCCACCTTACTCCGTTTTGTGTCGGAAATATACTCCCGATCTGGCGCTACCAGTGGGGTTGACGCATGGCTTGAAAGCTTCAGGGTACTTCAGTCTCAGCTTTGTGCCGCCCGTCCACACATCGAACCAGTAGGAGCTCTCCCTTCCATTGCCAACTGTATCCTGGTTCCTCTGAGATATATGTCTCTCACCGTCAATAAGCCTTTCCAGAAGTGTGAACAGCTTGCATTTCCTCTTGACCGGTCCCAGAACGGCCACCGGTAGTAAACTTCCCCGACACATACGACACCTAATGTGATTTGCTTCCATCGTGCATTCTTTCCCACCAGTTAGCCAGCATACTCTGGTTGAATACTTGCATGTCCAGTAGCCCCAATCCACCGAACTCCTTCGGCCTACATACATTCCTCCACTCCATTAGGTTCAGCCCACTCTCCCTGCCTCCTCTCCACAGAAATGCCGCTCTCAGCTTATCCACCTGGTTGATAACCCACTTTGGAACTACAAAGAAAGCCAAGTAGTGGTTAATGCATGCTGTGAGTACAGAGTTCGTCAGGATCCACCGCCCACCCAACGAAAGATGTAATCCCTTCCATGTTGCGAGACGGGCCGTGCCATGGCCAGCAGCCCGTCCCTGTCCCTTCTAAGCGGTCTCGCTATACCCACTGGCAGTCCCAAATATTTCAATGGAAATTTTCCCAACACACACCCAAATTCCCACGCCATCGAGCTTTCTCGGTCCGGCTCCACCCCTATAGTATACATTGCACTCTTCTTTAGATTTAATCTGAGCCCCGATATCAACTCGAATGCGAACAACAAGCACTTGACTGCCATGGCACTCCTCCTGTCAAACCTACATATGATCAGATTATCGTCCGCAAATTGAGTGGACAACAACTCCCTTCCCCTCCCTGCCCTACACTGGATCCCGGTCACCCAACCCCCTTCTCGAGCACATGCTAGTATCCTTGTCCACACGTCCATGACTAATATAAACAAGTACGGGGAGAGGGGGTCTCCCTGGAGCAATCCCCTCCCCCACTTGAAGGCACCTAACGGGTCCCCATTCACCATTATTCGAACCTCAGAGGAGTTCACCATTCCTTTGATCCACTGAATCCACACCTCGCCGAACCCCCTCGCGCGCAGCACGTCCACTAGAAAGCTCCATCTAACGCTGTCATACGCCTTCTCAATATCCAGCTTAAGTATCAGTGCTTCCCACCCCTCTGTCCTGCATGTATGGATAGCTTCGTGCACAAGCGCGACGCTCTCCATCATCCAGCGCCCCGGCACGAAAGCCGTTTGAGATTCCTCTATAAGAGACACCAACATCGGCTTCAGACGGTTGACAAGACACCTGGCAAATGCTCTGTATGTCACATTCAGTAGGCTAATGGGCCGAAAGTCCTCCATTCTTGTAGCCCCCTCTATCTTCGGTACGAGTGTGATGAGCGCCTTATTAATCTGGCCAAACTGCACCACACCTCGTTGTAGGTTCCAAAACAATGTATACACATCCGATCCTACTAATGGCCAGAAACGTCGAAAGAACTCCGCTGATAGGCCATGTGGGCCCCGTGACTTCTGCCCTCCTTCCTGCCAGAACGCCGCCTTGACCTCTTCGACGGAGAATAGTTGCTCGAGCTCCTCTAGGTTCTGCACTCTTGAACACCCTCTTAGCAGCCTATTCCAGTCTAGCCCTACCTCTTGTTCTTCCACTTAAGCATATAACTTCTGAAAGTATGCGCGTGCCTGCCTTCTTATCCCTCTCCGGTCGCTTACCATCTTTTCCCCGCACTGCAGGGAGGTTCTACGGTTTTGACGACGCCTCCCGTTTGCCAGCTTGTGGAAATAAGCCGTGTTAGCATCTCCCTCCCGTATCCACCTGTCCCTGGCCCTTTGGGCCCATATCAACTCCTCTTGTTGTTGCACCATCCGTAATTCCTCCCGTGCCTTTAGTAGTTGGGCTTGCTCCTCTGTCTGCAATACTCTCCTCTCGCTCTGTGTATCCAGTTCTTGAACCGTTTGGTACCATGTTCTCTTCCTATCAAACACATTTCCCACCTTCTATTGGCCCCACTTCATCATCTGTTTGCCCAGCTCCCTCATGCGAGCACTCCGTGGCTCATTTGGCTGAGCTGTCCACCATCTCTCCAGATTATTCACGAACTCCTCCTCTACAAACAAGTAATGCTTTACTCTAAAAGTCCGACGTCTCCCTTCCTTTGCCCCTGTATTTAGTGCAAACGGGACATGATCCGATTCCGTTCGTGGCCATGCTTCAACCCACGCCCTAGGAAACATGTCCTCCCACGGCCTCGATACTAGGAACCAATCCAACCGCGCAAAGGATGGTCTTCGCTTCCCACTAGCCCAGGTGAACCTCCTTCCTACCATCTTCATGTCCCGCAGTTGTAGTGCATCAACAGCGTTTCTCAACTCTTCCATCGCCCACCAGCTCCCGATGCAGCCCACCAGCGTTTCTCAACACATCCACCCGATACATCTGGATCAGCTCCTGAATCGCCCCTCTCTTCTCCGGGCCTCGCAGCCCTCTAACGTTCCAGGATGTGATGATCATCACTTCTGTTGCCTCCCCCCCTGCTCCTGACCGTACCTTCTCCAAACGTCGGAGCAGCTCTACCATTTTCCCAGAGCCTTATTTCTCTTTCCCCAGAGTAATACCCGATGACGTACATAGCTTCACCACCTCTTCAGTAGGCTATGGTGAGAAACCCTGTGTTTGTTCCATCTCTGACTCCTCCTCTGACTCGACCCTTGATCCCCAGGTATTCCTATCCGCATTCGCCTCCATGGTTTGGTCCTCCAGCCACACCCCCTGGTCCGCTAGTTAGCTAGGGTCCTCGTGAGAGTTATTTGCATGGAGTCCTTATCTCTCGTGTCTTTCGCTCCATTTGAATACTGGATATCCATGCATGGGCCATTGCCTTCAATATTTGTTCTTGTAGGTTCTAGAAGTACAGTGTTCTTAGAGCCTACATTCCCCATTACGTCCCTCTCATGCATAGCCATACTTCCATCTCGTTTCCGGTTTCCCCTTCCATGTGCATGCATTCCACCATCCCCTCGCCCCTACTAGCTTCTGCCAACTCGTTTCTCATGGTTTGCACAGCTGGACGTTTCTCATTGCTATTCCCCGCCACTTTTCGTTGTGCTTGAGTTTGTGTTTGTGTGCCCCCCACTCCCCGTTGAAAAGCTATGTCCGATGTGACATGCATTGGGCCCCCCGCCTCCTTCCTCGTACTTCTTACCAGGGCTTCAAGCTGCTCCGACGATCCCTTCTCAGGCGAAGTACGGCCTGGAGCCTTTTGGCTCCCTGGCTTTCTAGATCCCTCCTTCTCCTCTTCACATGCCACCTAGAGCTACCTCCCCCGTACCATCCACCACCACCCCTTTGGCACCACGACTTCCTCCTTTACCCACACTTCAACAGTGATTGTCCGGGCATATCTTTCCAGTCCCTCGACCTCCCTCAACCTCAATAGATTCCCCAACACCGAGACTCCTTGCAGAAGACCGTCCCAGTTCCGGCAGTAGAATGGAACGTCTGCAAGTTTGAGGGTCCTCTTCCCTCCTTGCATCTCCGACTCCGAATCAAGCCATTGCTCCTCCGTCGCCTCCCTGATTCTCAGTTTTGTCCCTCCCACTTCCATCTCCTCCCACTTAAGCACCGCTTCCTTCCAAGCTAGAGACGGGCATTCCAACAAAAAGCATCCCTTTACCGAGCAGATGATTTGCCCCGGCCAAGCCCCCCAGACTCTTGTCAAAGCTGCTCTAATTTCTTCTGGTTCCACCTTGTCCCCTGTTTCCTCCAAGACTTCAGCCCTCACCACCGACTTGAGGATCTCCATAGCTCGCCCAGTTAGCTCTGGAACCGTTACCTCGACCACTACCGGCGAGCTCTCCTCTTTCCCCCATCCTTGCCACCACCCTCGCCTCCCCTCCTTGTCATTCTCTGCTCGTCCTCCCGCCTGCCAGCTTGCTCCTTTCTCCCTCTTTCCTCCTTGTCCTTCGGGCTCCGGTTTGTTTTGGTTTGTTCCACCTTCCTTGCTGCTGGAACAGTTAAATGACCGATGTCCCACTCCCCGACAATGGAAGTAGGTGACTGGGTTTCTGCAATCCCTTGCCATGTGGTCCTTTTCCCTGCAGCGAAAGCAGATGTTCCGCCTACTCCTTGAATCCCTCTCGAGCCGTAGGCCGCTCCTTATGTTTGCCACCTGTTTCTTTCGGCTGTCCATCTCCCAACTCTATGCACAAGGCGGCTATTATCCAAACCCCGAGGTCTAATGACTCGGGCGGACCATGAGGAAAACTCTCTCTCTCTCTCTCTCTTTCTTTTTATTGCTTCTCTCTCTCTATCTCCCTTTTTCTCTCTCTCTCTCTCTCTCTCTCTCTCTCTCTCTCTCTCTCTCTCTCTCTTTTTGTTTCATCTCTCCTTTTTTTGTCTCTCTCTTTTTTTATTTTTTTTATTTTTTTATTTTTTATATTTCATCTCTTTTCTTTGTTTCCTCTCCTTTTTTTTTTTACAGCTGCAATGCCTCCTTCTCCAGCGATAGCAACATCAACACCGCTACTCTCTGGGGCGGTGCTCCTCTCCGACAGCGGCGATAGCAGCATCAACACCGCCGTACTTTGGGGTGGTGCTCCTTCTCCAGCAGCCTCTTCTAGGGTATTATAGTTTATAGACGGACTTGAGCTTGTATCCATCGGCAAAGCCATCAGAGATAGGCTCATGTCTGCTTATTCGACCGAGATTGACCACATAGCTAACATCAACACCACCACTCCTGAGGCGGTGCTCCTCCTCCGACAACGACGGTGACAGCAACATCAACACCACCATTCCTGGGGCGGTGCTCCTCCTCTGGCAGCGGTGGTGATGTTAGGATATAGGATTTATTTGCTAGTGGAGTTGAATAGGATTTCAGGCGAAGAGGGAAATGGGAGAGGGAGCTTTATGACGGATAGGATTTCTTGGATTCTTCCTCCTTCTCCACCAAAGTCTTGCTTGTCTTCCACTTTTTATTCACAATGAGTCATGGAGATGGATGAGGTCATGGTAACCTGCCACGAAGATCGTGGCAAGATCGCTGACCCGAGTCCATCGAGAGAGAAAGATATACATTTTACTTAACATCGCTGATTTAATCATATCCTGGAATGGTGATAGACTTTTAATTTTATTTTTAATTTTATTTTGGATTGCTTCGGGATGTGTATTTGAGACATCTCTGGATTTGCATTTTTATTCTGTATTATTTTCTTCATAATTATTATTATTATTGCCTCGAGATTTGTATTCTCGGGCTATCTGGGATTGTATTTGTTTTAGATTGTCTCCAGATTTGTGTCCTCGGGCAATTTCGGATTTAAAATTGCCTCGAAATTTGCATTCTTGAGTTATCTTGGTTTGAGATTGCCTTGAGATTTGTTCTCGATCTATCTTGAGAGTGTCTCGAGATTTGTATTCTCGGGCATCTTGGAATTTGAGATCGCCTCAGGATATGTGTTCTCAGGTTATCTTGAAATTTGAGATCGACTTGAGAGGTGTTCTCGGGCTATCTTGGAATTTGAGATCGCCTCGAAATATTTGTTCTCGGGCTATCTTGAAATTTGAGATTACCTCGAGATATGTGTTCTCAGTCTATCTTGGGTCTTGTGGCCTTAGTATGGCTTGAGATCTGTGTCCTTAGCCTGCCTTGTGGTCAGATTATATATATATATATATATATTTTTATTTTATATTAAAATATTTTAATATCAAGATATTTCAAGATATATTTCATTTGAAAATATTTCATCATTGGCCCTTTTAAACATTGGCACTTAGTATTTTCACTATATATATATATATATATATATATATATATATATATAGGCCTGATGATATCATCGGTACGTAGGATGTCCCGCCTGATGATATCAAGCCTTATCTATAATATATATAGTTATATATATAGATAATATATTAGATATAGTATATATATTTATCTTTATTCATGTATATTTTTATTTTTTATTTTTGATATATATATGTAATTTTTAAATTATTTTATCATGATAATACAGTTATATATCTACATATGTTTTTAAAAATTACATATATATATCAAAAATAAAAAATAAAAATATATATAAATAGAGATAAATATATATACTATATCTAATATATTATATATATATATATATATATATATATATATATATATATATATACACACATATATATATATATCTATATATATATTAAATACAAACACAGTTGAAGAAAGGTCCTCAGAAGCAGAAAACTCATCTCCAGTTGAAATAAGTATTGAACTTGAAACTCTCCAACCATGGCAGAGAGGCGGAGGAAACTATCAGAGTATGAAAGACTGGATTACATCAGGAAGGAGTTTACTATTCATCCTTCTGGGATAAAGATTAACAATTTTGAGATCATAGGAAGCATTGTGAATATGATCCAGACAAGGCACAGTTTGATGGTAAACCAAACAGAGATCTAGATGCATACCTAGCGTGTTTTGTTCAAATCTATAACATGAGAAGAATTAACAGTGTTTTATATGATGCCATAAGGTTAAGACTATTCTCATCCAGTCTGAGGGATGTGGCGTACAATTGGCTAACTTGACTTCCAGCTGGAAGTATCCAAACATGGAAAGACATGCTCGATAAATTTTTTAGAAGGTATTTCCCACAGAGCAAAGAGTACATATTAGACAAAAAATTGCAGCATTTAAGCAAGGGCAAGATGAGACATTGCTTGAAGCGCATGAGAGATTCAAGGATTTGTTTCATTGTTGCCCACACCATGGTCTTGAGCAATGGACAAAAATCCATAGATTTTACAATGGCCTTAATCTTCACACGAGGCAAATGGTAAATGCCGAGGCTAGCGGCTCTCTAGGTAAGAAATATCCCGATGATCAATTATTTGAGGATATGGCTAGTAATCGATTCATCGTGGTCCACAAAGGCAAGGCAGCCCATTGGAGTGGGGACTAGCACAAGCAGCCCAAATTCTGGCCTCGTGGCACAAGTAGTAGAATTATCTAGGAAGCTGGATTGATTGACATTTAGCAGCTCAAGCTCCGTTGTATTCATTTCTTGCGGAACCTGTGGAGGAGGGCATGATATATCTCAATGCCCGATTGTGGGCACTAAGATGGCCCCTATTGAACAAGTGCAATATATGGGTAATACCCAAAGACCTTAGGGAACACAGTTTAAACCTTACATGCCTAATTGAAGTCACCTAGGCCTGTCATATGGAAACTCTCAAGGGACAACCACTCCCCCAGGATTCATTCAGCAGCCTTTTAAGCCTCAAGTACCAAAGATCAACATTGAAGAATTCTTGGCTAGGTATATGGTGACCAATGATGCCAAAGTTGAGGCCACGCCACCACCTTGAGGAACGTAGAACCAGGTGGGTCAGCTTACAAGGAATTTCTTAGAAAGACCCCAAGGCAGTCTTTCGAGTAATACCGAAACAAACTACTGAGAGTTGTTGAAAGCTTTTACTTTGAGACGCTGGAAAGTGGTGACATTATTTGTGAAGATTCCCTTAGCTAAAGCACCTGAAGTTGAACCGGGTGAACAATCTTGAATTAAGAAATTTGTTACCGGAGATGAATAAATCGGGGAGAAGAGAAAAGAGGTGGAGCAGCCACCAGTCCATGAGTATCATCCTAAAATTCCATACCCGTAGCGATTGAAAAAGGAAAAGTAAGATACTCAGTTTAGGAAATTTCTTGAAACTATCAAGCAACTACACATCAATCTACCAATGATGGAAGTACTCTCGCATATGCCAAAATATACAAAATACATGAAGGAGTTACTATCAAACAAAAGGAAGCTAGAGGAAGCTGTAACCATCACTCTGAATGAACAGTGCTTGGTAATAATACAGTCCAAATTGCTGAAGAAGTTGAAAGACCCAGGGAGCAGGGTTATTTCCTGTGTAATTCTAGATGGAATTGAAAAAAAAGTATTGGCTCACTCAGGAGCTAGTATCAACGTCATGCCTTACAAAATCTTCATGGAGCTTGGACTGCGAAAATCGTAGGCCACAAGAATGAGTCTTCAATTAGATGATCGCTCAACAAAATGGCCGAAGGGAATAGCAGAAGATATGTTGGTTAGGGTAAAAAAGTTCGTATTGCCTGCGGATTTTGTGCTCCTAGATGTTGATGACAATGTGGAAGTGCCTATCATCCTAGGCAGGCCATTTTTAGCTACTGCAAGAGCCCTACATGATCACCAGGAAGGAAAGATGTCCCTAAGAGTGGGTGACGGTGAAGTAGTTTTCAAGTTATGAGAGGCCATGCATCATACAATGGTGTATGATGACACCTCTTATTGCATGGATGACATTGACTTAATTTCCCATTGTGTGCGGGGAGGTTCTTGCTATACACCCCTTTGAAAGAATGTCTCAAGTTGAAATGGATGAAAAGGACCAAGGGAAAATTTTGTCAGAAATATTACCTTGTAGAAGAGGAGAAACCCACAAGTCGAGCACATTTTTTAAAAGAGAAAGACAAGGGTAAGAGCTGCTTCCCAAAATGAGGTAGGGCAATATGCAAGTATCCAGCATGGTGAGTCCCCTTTATACTCGAGTCTAGGTTTTTCTATGTGTGGAAACTGTTTCAGGGGAAGGGTTGGAGAAGATTTTCATGTTTTTAATCCACCCTGAGGTAAAAATCAGATACGTCAAGCTAGTGACGATAAACAAGCGCTACTTGGGAGGCAACCCAATGCATTAGAATCTTTCTTTAACTATTTATTTCTATTTACTATTAGTCAATTAATCCTAGGAAATCAATAAATTTATGGCATGCTTGATCTGCAACTACTTGTGAAATCTCTCGAATTTTCATTGCTTGGGGTTGTATCTAATGCCCGATCTAGAATCCTAATATTTAGACTGCATAGAACCATCTTAGAATTCCTTGAATGCTCGTGATTGAGTTCTTTTGCTTATTAGACGGGAGTCCAGACCGGCGTTCACCTCCCCATCTCGCCCTCAATCTTTTGAAAATAAAATAAGAAAACGGGTCAGATGGAACCGTCCCTATGGTGGACGGTCTCGTCTGGACCAAGGGATTAACTGTGTGGAGTAAGATTGAACTGCCCCGCCTCGCATCACCCCTGCCTGATCGAGAAAGTGAACCTGTGAAGCCATGCGGATCCCTAGTGCCCAGACGACCCCGCTTGACTCCTTCAGTTAAATCTAGGAAGGAGATGGACTTGTTCGCACTTTGGACGGGCCCGTCAAGGTCTACGGTTTCATTTTGAAAGAGGTGCCACTATTCAAAGTACCCCTCTCATTCTCTATTTAAACAGCCTAAACCGCATCCTTTCCCCTTCAATTCACACTTGCAATCTCTCATCCTATGGTCCTCTTAGTTATCCAGGCTCCCGTCTTAGCCTTCTTCATCAAGAAATTCATTAGTAAGCCTCTTAATTTGTAGTTTTATGAATTCGTATGGATTTTAGGAAGAATGTAGGGTTTTAGGGCATCAAGTTTGATTTTCAACACATATTGGATATGCTATCAGGAATAAGAAATTAAATAGCCTGACCATGGCTGGTGTTAGGGAGCAGTCCCCGTATTGTACTACTGGTGTGGGCCATGGGACGGTTCCTGACACACTTGTCTTTCAGGGGAAAAGTGTCTTCTCTTTTATATCACCGGTTTGGCTCTATATTTAGGCAATGCTCGATGACTTCTCTATCAACTCCTGACTGTCTTCGAGTCCCTATATGAAGATGCCGACGTTGTTCCTTTAGAAGGTCAGCATATTTTCTTTTTGTTGTCCTTGTAAGTCGGCTTCGTTTTCGTTGAGTACCATTTGGTCTGACAGATCCTCAATCAAAGGGGTCAAGGTCAACACCGACATAAGTGTGCTCGTTCAGTAGATTGGATAATCATCCTCTCTTGCATCTCTATCACAATGGATGCTTTGGACTTGCCTTTCAAGAAGGTGACATAATACTACCAAGCTGTTTGTTTGTTTCCTCGGAGTTCTCCACACCATGTTCAGTAGGGAACTTTAACGTCAGATGATAAGCAGAGACTACAGCGTGCGGGGAATTCAGGGTTGGTCTTCCTAGGTTGACGTTATAATTTGAAAGGTGATGTGTTGCTTCCCGCAAGTGTACGGTGTCGCTCAAGTTGTAAAGTACCAAAAGGTAGTGTAGTCAAATCCACAGGGAACCGCAGAGCTAGTACTAATTTAAACTCTATTACATAGCCTAAAAATATATGTGGTGATATAATATTAGCTAAAGAAATCTAAATAGAATTATGGTGAACAGTTGGCAATCTAGGGTTTAATCAATGTAGAGAACATGACTATCTAAGGATATACTCTTGGATCGTAAGGAATCCTATATTAGTTGACCCTATCTCTCGTAACAACCAAACCCTAGTCCCATACAGTGACTCACTGTACGACTGCAGTATACTAATTATTAGTATAAGTTCTATGATTCCCACTCTTGGGTTTTAGCCTAATTCGGAGAGTGCGTTGTGTAATCACCATGATCACTCGATCTCTCGGTGTGCGTGCACCCCCTATTATCAATGGTCGGATCTAGCTTGACCAAAATTTCTCTTCACGCATCAAGCATCTATAGATTTATATGACCGGCACTTTTTAATTGGGTAGTAGCTGCATACATCCAATAAGGTAGCCTTTTCCCCCCTTGTCACGACCTCATACTTCACCTCTCAAAGATTAGCGTTAATGAGGTTCTTCTAAGCTCCTTGATGGTGCTAGACAACTAGTCTCTCAAGCAGACAGCTCTAGCCAGCCTTACAAGAGGAACGAGCACACACAAGCTCCAACAAGAGAAGAAGAAGAAGTGCTAAGTATGAACACAAGAGCATTCACAGATGTTCCCAAGTTTGAGAGAATGAACACACTTCTCATTCAAGCTCTCTTGCTCAACCAACTGAACAACAACTCTCTTCTCTTGGAGAAGAAGCTAAGTAATTCAAATTGCAAGTATGGCCTTTTGCACTGGTCCATCTACTTGACTTTTCATCCCTTACAAGTATGGGTCTACATTACACATTACAACTGTAAAGAAGTTATAAAATATCTAAGTATGGCTACATGAGATATACACACCCATATACATGCACCATATCACCAAGTTCGGGTCCAACATGACCCAAAAAGCCAAATAGTCAAGGTCACAA
Organism: Dioscorea zingiberensis; assembly: GCA_026586065.1. Lineage (NCBI taxonomy): Eukaryota > Viridiplantae > Streptophyta > Magnoliopsida > Dioscoreales > Dioscoreaceae > Dioscorea > Dioscorea zingiberensis. The sequence goes on from CM048822.1 coordinate 38,240,702, forward strand.
GCAAATTTAACTACGTAACCTACAACCAACTATCCATCCAAGCGCGAGTCGTGACACCCCGGAAGGTCATCAAGTGAACATTTGTGAGTCCCAAGATCGGACTACTCAAGAGCGGCTTTCACGCTTCAAATGTGATAGCTTTTTTTGCCATCTTGTCACTTTTTTCGGTAGGGCATCCCTAATTGATCCGACTTTGCGGCCGATAGGATATCTCTAATAGATCAGACATTTCGGACTTACTTTTTTTTCCTTCAGGTTGGACATTCCTAATGGATCTGACATTCTAGAATTATTTTTTCTCTCTTTTTATTTTTCAAAAAGAAAATCCTCACTATTGGTCAAACTAGTTAGAATCCAAACCTAATCGGGCGAGTGGAACCTAAGTCGAGTTTATGCTCTCGAAAATTGGCCAATGCTGATGTGAAGCAAAGGCAAGACTAAATAGATATATTTTTGAAAAATTTTGACACCTAACGCTAATATTAACCTAGACTCAAAGAGGACTCCCAATCATTAACTATCACAGATTATCTTAAATCTGCACTCATCATAATCAATATAAACAACAGCTAATCCCTCCCCATACTTAAATCGTACATTGTCCCCAATGTACCCAGTATATGCAACTCATATGAATATTACATGTAAAACAAAAAGGGAAAAAGGGATTTTTGGAATATTACTCAGTATATGATATGTACCTGCTCTTGGTGTGTTTCCATATCCATATTTTGAAGTACTAATTGATGAGTGGATAAATATACATATTTTCATATCATATTTACATTCACATTACATATCTTTTTGTACTCTTTCATCTACTTTTGTGCTCTTCTAGGTATTTTCTTGTGATTGGACAGATAATTAGGTACCTAGGAGAGAAGAAGCAAATATAAGATTCATTCGGAGCGAAAAGATAGGAGAACTCACTTATCAGAGAGTGATATGACCGATGATACGGGTGTGTGGAATTAAAAAGATGATTAATCCAAGAGCGCATGCCTAGATTTATAAGACACTGCCGTGTGTTAGTTGATACGGGCATGTGGAGCCCGTGTACAAGGTCGTGTACGTGTTGAAGCCACGTTAAAACAATTCTAGAAGACTCCAGAGAGACACATGTTCACACATATGGATACAAGGCCATGTGATGTAATTTCAAGTCTATATAAAGCCGTTGGATCTAATTTTCAAGGGACTATGACCATTGTTCTACCGACATCTAGGGTTTCGGAGAGAGGCTAAAGGTGGAGGAGACATTAGTCAAACAAGTTTATGATATTTATTATGTCTTCCTCCTTTATTTCTGTGATTTTTACTTGTAGTATGAGAGGCTTGTGACTTTTTTCCTCTTTTTAGTACTAGGTTTTCATTTTTGATTATTTCTGTGAATTATCTATGTACTGAATACTTGTGGTTTATTAGTGCGAAAGTGTCGACCATATAATTAGAATTGTTTGATGCATTACGAGAAATCGCTGTCAAGCAAGATCCTAACATAAATAATAGGTGGGGGAGGGATCGGGTAATTTGCTGTGTTGTTAATGCAACATCAACTCACTCTCCTGATTATGGTAAAACCTAATAGTGGGAATTATAGAACACTCAATAATGATAATGCAGTTATATGGCGAAGTCGTTGTATGGGACTAGGGTTTGATTGTCACGAGAGATTGGGGTTAAACTAATTTAGGGTTCTCCACAAATATACCAACTAGGTTGCTAGTAATATACCAACTAGGTAGCTAGTTTAGGGTTCTCCACTAATTTAGGGTTCTCCAGAAATATACCAACTAGGTAGCTAGTAATAAATGATTAATCAACAAGTGATTCCTGGGGGATAGAGTTCCAGGGTGCCATATCCTCTCGACTGACAACCCTAGATTGCCAACTGTTCACTCTAGTTAGTTATTTTTAGATATTTAGTTAGTATTAGATCACCATCTATATTCTTAGGCTAGATAATTGGATTCAAATTAGTATTAGTTCTGCTGATTCCTGTGGATTCGATTACCCTATCTTCTCGGTACTTTACTACTTGAGCGACTCCATGCACTTGTAGATAGCATTACACATCGCATCAAGTTTATGGTGCCGTTGCTGGTGTTCGACAACTGTAGGAACATTAGGATTCTAGTTTTCTAGTAAAATTAGGGTTAGGTTAATCTATTCTTAATTTTTTTTTCTTTAGATTTGATCACTTGATCTTCTTCATTATTAAAGGTATCGGTGCATGACAGAAGCTTTGATAAGTGCATGATTATACATAAATTACCTTATATTCACATACTTGTACCATTTTCGACCATCAATTTTCTATTTTTGTGCTATTTTGGGTATTTCTGTTTGATTGGATAGGTAAATAGGTACTTATGAGCAAAAGGAACAGGAATTGGAAATTTCGGAGCAAAAAGGGCAAAATAGAGTAGATACAGAGAAGAGCACGACCGTGCTCTCACTTAACACGGGCATGTTCAACCTCGTGCAAACTCTCTGTTTATTGAAAAACAAGTTTACAGCGTCGTAAAACCAAGAGCACAGCCGTGTCAAGATCAACACGGGCGTGCTTAGGTCAACCCGGCCGTGCTTCACTAATTTGAAAATCGGTAAAAGGTATTCCTCATAACCCTAATGAGCAACTTTTGGCGGAGTAGTCTCGGGGCGATTTCTACAGCGACGGCTGGTGGTTTTACTAGAAGAATTGAAGGCAGAGGAGGCATGATCAAAGGAAGATTTCTATGTTTGATTGCATAACCTCCTCTTGTATCTTAGTTATGATAGGCCATAGAATGAGAGGCTAAACCTTTATGGTGCCTTGGACACTTGAACCTTAGGATGAAATTGTTACTAATTTCTTATATTTATTCGGTTTTTGCTTATTAAATAATTCTTGTGTCACATCTTGATTGTTTGTGCATGCAATTCTCTTTGTTGGTTATCTTGTGCATAAGCCCAATCATCCGATAGCATTGGTATAGTAATGTTCCTGCTAGATGATTGTGGATTTTGTATTACATTAACCTAGTATATTATATGTCTGGGTATCTCTATGTGGCTTTCCCTTGCGTGGGCCTCGAGTCATCACCTTAGTAGGTTAGATCACCCAGCACTACGAGTGCTTGTGGGGTGACTTGGAACGGCTAGAGTATCGCATTGGCTCTAGGATTCATCTAGATAGGTTTTAGTCAGACTAGGGTGCTAGGGTGTGCGTGAGCATCATGAGAGATCGGGTACTTTGCTGAGAAGCATATTGTTACATCCTCCGGTAATTATTAGCAATTAGTCAATAATAAGGAATAGGTTAGCAAGGGAGTCCTAGGGGATTGTGATCTGACGTGCCATTTTTTCATTTCTGATTACCCCAATCTACCAATTGTTCACATTAGTTTTTAGGGTGTAAGATATATCTTAAACAACCTTGATTACACAACTCTTCTTATAGTTAGACTAGGTAATAGAGGACAACTAGTACTTGTGGTCAGTCCCTGCAGATTTGACTACCCTACCTTTGGGTACTTTACTACTTGATCGAACCCATATACTTGCTGGAGAAGTATTGCGTATACTTTTGCTTGCCTCAAATTTTTGGCACCGTTGCCGGGGATTGGTAACGCTAGGAACAATAGAATCTGTTATTCTAGTTATCCTATCTAATCCTATCTTATCTTATCTTATCTTATCTCATCTTATTTATAATCTAAATAAAATGATAATATCTTTTACTTTTAACTTGATTTCGTTCTTTCTTCATTTCAAGTGCTTGTGCATGACCAGAAATAAGGTTTCATATCCAGAGGAAGTACCTGACCTAGACTTCGAGAGCCACCTTCGTAATCAAATAAGAGAAGCTCTTCTCTCAAAGATGGCAACAACAGAATCTAGCTTAGAGGTTAACCAACCAAGACCAATGGTGGCACTAACTCGATCCATATCAGATTATGCAAGATAAAACCTAGATAGCATTGGTTGAAGTATCATTCCACCTCGAGTCACGGGCCATACCTTTGAGCTAAAGCCCCATGTCATCCAGATAGTCAATCATTCATGCCAAGTCGATGGTTTCCAAGACGAAAACCCATGCACACACTTACAAAGCTTCTTTGAGATCAGCGACTGGATTTTAGTGAATGGGGTACCGACAGACACAATCCATCTTAGGCTGTTCACCTTCTCAATCAAAGGACGGGCAAAGCAGTGGCTGAACTCATTGCCTCACAGATCAATCACATCATGGGCCCAATTGACTCAGAAGTTTATGATGAGGTATTTTTTACAGGCCAAGATAATGAAGTTGTGGAGCGACATCTCTTCCTTCAAACAGATGGAGATAGAAGTGCTTTATGACACATGGGAGAGATACAAGGAGATGCTCAGGAAGTGCCCTCAACATGGTATAAAGGACTGAATGGAAGTTCAAACATTCTACAATAGACTAAACATAGGCACCAAGCAGATGTTGAATGCAGCAGCGGATGACCACTTTGTAGCAAGGATCCTGACATAACCAAAAAACTCATTGATAAGATGACCACTAATATATATCAATGGAGTTTTGATAGAACCAAACAGAACAGGGTGGTCAGGATATGTGAGTTGGACGTGTTGATAAGCCACAAATTGGAGAACATCGGTCATCAGCAAACGACACCAGTAATGATGTGCAATTCATGTGGGAATAAGACAGAACAGGGAAAACACGAATAAGTGGAAGAGGTTGATTACATCGAAAGATTTCAGAACAACCCTTACAACTCTACATATAACCCGGGATGAAGGAACCATCCCAACTTCTCCTATAGTATTTTGATACAACATCTGGGCAACCGAGAGCAACCCCACCTCAAGGAAACTCCATCATTTGTCCGAAGTTGTTTTTTAAGTCAATAAGGAAGAAAACACCAAGCATAGAAAACTGGCTTGCACAGTACTTTCAAGCAAATGAGACGCGACTCACCAAGCATGAAGAGAAGTTGAAAAATCAACAACCATCACTTCAGAACCTCGAACACCAAGTGGCCCAAATAGCTAAGTCACTGGAAGAACGACCAGTGGCACTCTACTAAGCAACACAGGTCAACACGAGGGAATCTGTCAAAGCCATCACTCTTAGAAGCAGAAGGGAGGTAACACCCATCATTCAACCCGAAGAGCACAAGTCTGAAGTTGAAGAAAAGAAGGGTATAGATAAGAATAAGGAAAGACCTATAGTGCCAGAATACAAGCCAAAGTTACCTTACAAAACCAAGCTGAAAAGGGAAGAACAAGATGAGAAATTCAATAAATTAATGGAAATGTTCAAAAGGTTGCACATCAACATTCCATTTGTGGAAGTGCTTGCTTAAATGACGCGATATGCCAAGTTTATAAAAGAGTTGCTCACCAATAAAAGGAAGCTAGAGGAAGTATCCACTGCCACACTAAACGAACAATGCTTAGTGATCCTCACCAACAGCCTCTCGAAAAAGGAAAAGGATCCATTGAGTTACATAATTCCCTGCACCATCGGAGGACTGGTAGACGAAAAGGCCTTGGCGAATATTGGAGCAAGTATTAAGATGTTCCAAAAGCTGGGGATAGTGAGGCGAAACCCACAATAGTGACACTTCAAATGGCTTTATTATCCATCCGGCACCCCCGAGAGATTGTTGAAGATGTATTAGTGAAGATCGATAATTTCATATTCCAGGTGGACTTCTACATATTTGACCTGGATGATCAAGTAGAGGTGCCACTCATCCTTGGAAGGTCATTCTTGAAGACTACACAAGCTTTATTCGACATCAAGGACGGTTGGATGACCCATAGAGTTGAAGAAGTAGTAGTTTTTAAGCTCAAGGACGTAATGTGACATCCCATATAGCTTGACGACTGTTGCTACTTCCTTGATTTTATTGATGACTGTGTTTATGACCATGTGCAGGATGAGCTTCAAGAATTAGCTAGAAGACTTACTGGAGGATGACCAACCCCAGGAAGAACTGATTGAGGGAATAAAACATCATGAGCAAACCCCACCATTGACACGCAAACTGAGAAAGAGATTGTAGTGGGGAAATTTGATGAACAAAAGGGGTCGATCTCCTGCACCTATAGTAACCAATTTAACACCACTCATCAACGACTTATGTAACTATGAATTTGTATTTTTTTTGAGTGAATAAATTGCAGGATGTAGCATGCAAGGCGAGGAAGTCGGGAGACCCGATTCTACGAACCATGAGATTCAAGGTATGTCAAGCTAGTGATGTAAAACAAGCACTTCTTGGGAGGCAACCCAAGCTCAGTTAGTTAGTTTTTAGCCTTTTTAGGTTAGTTTAGGATTTTAGTTAAGTATATATTATATTTGAATTTCATTAATATGATGATGTTCGTCGATTATGTGCATTTCAAAGAGTTTTAGCGACTAATTCTTGTAATTGGACTACTAACATACAAGAAAAGGGATAACATGGCAGATCCGATGAAGGAAATGAGCAATAGAGAGTTGCACGACCCTAAGAACGGCTGTGCTCAAGGCTGTGCATCTCTCGAGAATCTGATATGGAAATCCTAAACAAAGGAGCATGACCGTGCTTCCAAGAAGCACGAGCGTGCTCTTAAACACGGGAACGACCACAACCGAGTTCAAGGCCGTTCACTTCTAGGGAAGCCGAAACCAAAAAGAATACCGTTGTGCTTCTCATAAGCACGACCGTGCTTATCAATCGAGAGCGCATTTAAGGGGCATGTTCGAGCAAAGCCGAGCCGACAAATTAGGTCTATACTTAAGATTTATGCCGCCGCGACCACCATTCCCTGATCTAGACCACTTGCTCCTCCACTCCAGGCCCTTGCCGACGAGATCCCTTCGGCACCACAGACCTCACCAGCCGCCTGACCCTACGCCAGGCTTTCCTTCGCCGACTCCTCTCCTCCAAAGCACGGTCGTGCTTCCCTGTAGCACGCGCATGCACGTACACTATCAGTGAGCTTCCACCAGCATCCACTTTGCCTACACGCAAGATCGTCACCCCAGGGCCCAATGGGAAGAGGAAGAGACGAGAGACAAGCTCTAAACCAAACCTGGAGCCTGTATTTACCGTGCCTATGCATGTGCGGAGGCACTATAGACTCAGATAGCTCTAATTTGCTGAGGCCTGACACATCGATTGGGACACTCCAGAGGATGTGGGCCTCGCCACAGACGTGACGCAATACTTGGAGACGGGAGGTTGGGATCACCTCTTGTCCATCTGAGAGAAGACGTACAGGAACCTGACTCTAGAGATATTGGCCACCTTCACCCTCGCCGAGGGCTTCATCTCATGGGACCGTCCAGATCAGATCAAGTTTTAGTTTTGCGACACCATGTTCCAAATGAGCTACACAAAGTTCGTCGTCCGACTAGGACTATACGACATCGAGTTCACAACCACATCTGAGTACTAAGCACTCAGGATCGATAGACCGGTGGAGGAGACACCAGAGTCTGCCTAAAGGAGGATCAGTACGGATGCACATTACGACAACCGGCAATCGAAGGCATCTACTCTCCTGTCCCACGCCCTCAGATACATACACATGGCGCTCAACCATTAGATCACAGGGTGAGGACTTAGCACAGGTGTCGTCCGCTTTATGAACTTCTTATACCTGTAGAGCATGGCCAACAGATTCCATATCCACCTGGGTTGGGTTGTCATAGAGCTCTTCGGTACCAGGACATTGACACCAGGATTATGGTACTATTTGTAGACCACGCCTAGCACGAGGAGTGGGCTCTCGGCCCCTCGAACATATTAGCGGGCGATAATAACAATAGTCGGGGGCAAGGCGATTCTGATGGAGACCATGTGGTCGATGTGGATGTTGCAGCTCAAGCTGACAACACATGGCATCCGATATATGGCTGTAGCCCCCCTTAGAAACTGCGGGACCTAGCATAACACCACCACTACGCCGGGCAGGGTAACGATTATTCCGCGGGCTAGCTGAGTCCAAGGACCGCAAGGAAGAACAAACGAAGAACCAAAAGAACCAGAGAAAATACTCTGAAATTCAGGAAAATATTATTAATCAAAATTCAATAATAAAAAACTAACCCACAATCCTAGTTAAATAGCCTCAAAAGATTAACCTAGAAACCTTATCATCTAATCTAAATTTGCTAAAATTGACAAATTATTATTTAAAACTAAATTTATTTAAATTTAAAACTCTAAACAAATAAGATAACTTCTAAAAATCTGAGATCAAATCGGATTCAAATCCTATCCTAATTTGGCATATGAAATATTACCAAAAATAGGAAAAATACCAAAACCCTAATTTGGTGGATTAAATATTTCTAAAAATAGAAAAAAACTACAATTCTCTCTAATATGACGTCACCATGTCATGACCCCGCACATAAGAAAGCTTTCCTAATTGGGGGTTGGCGCTGATTGGTCGATATCGGTAGCCAAAGTTATGGCCAAAATACCGAACCACAACCAAAAATGACCCAATTTTGGAATTGACTCGATAACTTACCGTCTTTATGTTATTGACCCGCCAACCCGGCACCAATATTTGACTCGAGCCTCCTGTATCAGTCACCCCGGGTTGGAAAGAACTCGACCCTAAGTTCGACTGCACCTCTGTTGGTAGGTTTGGATCTCCATGCTTGATCTCAATCAAAACCCTGGAGAGAGAAAGTAGGTTAGTAGTGTTGGTTACCGGGCTAGGAGGGTTTTCCTTCCATCGAGATACCAACACAACGCTAGTCCCATTATCGATATAGATAGGCTCACCGATCTCCTCCTCGGACTCGCCAATTTCCTACTCGTAGTCGTCGTAGATGGGTGAGATCTCCTCCTCCACATCATCGTTGAAGATGGGCAAGATCTCCTCCTCCGCATCATCGTTGAAGATGGACGAGATCTCCTCCTCCATATCATCGTCGTAGATGGGTTGGCCAAACCTCTGATCGCTATGATTATGGTGTTGGACTTCCTCAACCAGAAGCTGCCCATGACAACCACGATAAAAATCAATCGCCGCCAGACGCCTTGATAATTTCTTGACTTGCCTCTGCAAATCCTTGATCATCAAGCGTTGGGTTAACTCCGTGACTTGCCTTTGAAGATCCTTGTTCATCTCCTCTAGTGCGCTCAGGTCACGATATTGGACTTCCTCAGCCGAAACCTGTCCAACCCGACGACCACGACCACCAGTCATTGATGTCAATGATGATGCTTCCCAGGAAGATGATGAGCTCTGTTACCAACTGACGCTGGGCAGGGAAGCGATTATCCCGCCGGCTAGCCGGGTCCAAGGACCGCAACGAAGAACAAAAGAAGAACCAAAAGAACTAGAGAAAATACTCTTAAATTCAGGAAAATATTATTAATCAAAATTCAATAATGAAAAACTAACCCACAAGCCGGGTTAAATAGCCTCAAAAGATTAACCTAAAAACCTTATCATCTAATCTAAATTTGCTAAAATTAACAAATTATTATTTAAAACTAAATTTAAAATAAGATAACTCCTAAAATCCAAGATCAAATCGGATTCAAATCCTATCCTAATTTGGCATATGAAATATTACCAAAAACAGGAAAAAGACTCAAAACCCTAATTTGGCGGATTGAATATTTCTAAAAATAGAAAGAAAAAAAACTAAAATTCTCTCTAATATGATGTCCCTATGTCGTGCGCGCCACAAAGAGCTTTCCGAATTGGGGTCGAACGCTTGATTCTGATATCGGTAGCCAAAGTTATGGCCAAAATACCGAACCACAACCAAAATCTACCCAATCATGGAATTGACTCGATAACTTACCGTCTTTACGTTATTGACCCGCCAACCCGGCACTAATATTTGACTCGAGCCTCCTGCATCAATCCTCCACCACTAACTACCACATTCACAGAAGGCGACCCAGGGCTTTCTCAATTGGTTGGTGGCCCGAGTAGATTACCTCCTCTGAAAGCAGGGGGTCGCTTATCCTCAACTACCATGGCCCCCAGCTCCACCCACGACAGAGGTAGGGGCAGATCCTTAGGACACGATCACTGCTGCAGATGTTAAGGGCTCCACTAACAGGGATGGTGAGGAGGACTGTCTTATTTGAGGATCACTATCTGTTATTTTTTTCACCACTTTTGTATAATTTTATTTTCTTTATGTCAATATGTTCATAAAGGTTTAGTCTTTCGATATACTATGGAGCTTCACCTTGGGGACAATGCATTATATTACTTATGATGGGTGCTGATTTATGATGATCTATGAACAAATTAATGGGGTCCTCTTTGATTGTCCAGCTTGACACTATCGTTAGGTGCCAAATTATTCAAGAATATATATATATATATATATATATATATATATATTGTTGATGCCAAAAACTGGTCCACCTCACGCTTTGGCTACTGTTGCCTCGTGATCTGGCCTTAGCATTTGACAAACGGTTGAAATTTATAGTTGGTGTGGACGCTTACTTCAACTTCTGAACAAGGAACGCAGGGAACGCTTTGGAATTCCGATCGGAATTATCAGCTCTTTGCTTTAGGATGAATCTGTAAGAAGGAGAGGGGAGGGATCGGAATTGGGCCTTTCTGTCCGGATTTAACTCCCATGCTTAAGTCAGAAAGCTTGTGAGAAGGAAGTCTTAGACATAAGTTAGTTCTTTGTGTAATGATTTTTCTTGGTCCTTTTCTTTCTATCATTGCTCTTCTTTTATAGCAACTTAAAGGCGGTTTAGGAAAGGCGGTAAGTAAGGCGGTAAGAAAATATCTGCCTATTGTGTAGGTGCTACGTAGGTAGGTAGAAAATATCTGCCTACTGTAGAGGTAAGTGGATAAGATCTACTTACTGTGGAGGCGTTAGATATTTTCTTCCCCCCCAGGTGGCTATAAGCACCATACGAGACCCTCACGCCTTGTGGATAAGAAGGTCGCTATAATTCTGACGGACTTATTTGTGGGATTGAACCCTCACTTTTATTTGCCGAACGGAATTATGCTAGGATATACGTGGCCGGCAAAAGAGACATAGTCCTGTGAATGACAGGTGGCCATTTAGGTCGATGACACGTGTCTTACCAAATATATCAGTAACACTAGTCCCCCCAAAGTGTACTTGTTCGAAAAATCTGAGCGAGGGGTGAGTTAACCGCACTTTTCCCTTGGTTCTAGAACAAGTATTTTTCTTAGTTGGCATGTCTATGTAGTTGTAGACTTTGCCTAAGGTACATGTGTCTTTAATAGGTGACCGACGTTTACTGTGTCGTTGTTTTAATCGAGGTAGATCTTTCTCCGTAATTTTTAAGCCTATGGTTGCAGCTAAGTTTTTTTCTATTTAAGGAGCTTATAGGGGTAGTGCTTTATTCAAAAATCTTTGTAGCTTTGTATAATGGCTCAGCGTTTGTCTTTCTACAAATTTGTCACTTTCTCTCCGTGCTCTCGTCATTTGCGAATTCCAAGTTCTTTTTATGAACATCTGGCCGACTTAAGGACAAGGGTCATTCATTTGGTAAGTCCAAATGGCTTTTAATTATTACTTATGCAGGGGGTGTGCGTTTCGGAGTTGAAATGTTCGGGCGACTTCTGCTTGTAGAAGTGGTCCCCATCTTCGCCAGCGTCTTTGTCTTGCGGGGTTTCCTAGTGACAATGAGGACAGTGACGGCTGTGGAAGTCCGTACGTTTCCTCTGAATCTTATCCGAGCGGGTCCTCGGATGGATCCGTGGACTGTTAACTAGGGAATTCCGACGGAAAATATGTTTATTATGGCTTGTCATGTTGTTGTTTTTTTTTTTTTTTTAAATACCACTATCGTTGTAACATGAAATAAAGTTTTTCATTGTGTTCATAAAGTTTTTGATTTCTTCAAGAAGAATGATCGCTGGTGATCCTATGTTGGGATGTGTGTATTTGTCTTTTATGGTATTGGTTCTATGGTACAACGCCCGTACGCCCGTTACTCCCCAGAGAGACACGTGTCTCTCACCAATTTGCGTATTCGTTTAAAGGGAGAAGATGAACGCGGCGTCTTGTGGCGCGGCGCTTTGTCAACAGCATGATGGGCGGCTACCTATGTGTGTCAGGCAGCGTTTGGTGTGCTAACGTGGATAGAATTTTGAATTTTTTAAAGAGAAGCAATGATGGTTATCTGAACGGTCCAGATTTGGGGACCTTTGGTTTAATGGCTCGATCGGGATGCATCTCTGGGATCTAACGGCCAGGAATTCATCTCTTTTGTATAGAAGCGAAGTGGTACAAGTTGAAAGGTTTTGTTTCAAAAGTTAAATCGCATCTTCTTCCTATAATCTCTTCTTCTCCGGCGAACCCTGTTCTAAAGTTCTTGCGTTTTTTCATCCTTTTTTCTTCTAAGGTATGGCTAGTCGCCTTCTTCTTACGGTTCTTCTCATGAATCTCATGAACTCGTTGTTTCCTCCCCTCTTCGATCCCTTCTCCTTTGAACTCATGGTCTCATGCCGCGACTCGAGGCCGAGTCTAGGGACGCCCAGTCAGGGTTTCACTTGATTCATCCCGCTTCTAGGGCTATGGGTAGAGTGCGTCCAGTACCTTCATAAGCCTCACAGAAGTGAGGAAGGATGTCGATAGATTGGTAGAGAGGTATGAGATAGACCTTTCTCTGTTTGAGGTTAGGATTCCTTGTTCTGGGGAGAGGGCGAGCTCTCCAAAGGAGGGGGAGATAGCCATCTATCAAGATGCGCTATATTGGGTGGCCTTAGAATTCCTTTTTCTAACTTTGCCAAGGCGATTTTGGAAGAATATCACTTGTGTCCTTCACAATTAACTCCGAATTCTTGGAGGTTGCTGAACGGCTTTGTTATTGTTTTTAAGAACTACGGGGTAAATCCGAAATCCCGTTGGTTTCAGTATGTCGCTTATTGTCTATGTTTAGAGTCTAATGCCGACTGGTATTATTTCTCGACTCGTTCCGGGAGAAAGTTTCTAGGGAAAGTCCCCTCTTCCATTAAGCGGTGGAAGAGTAAGTTTTTCTTTGTTAAAAGTAAATCCGAGTGGGATGTCCGAACCAAGTGGGAGGTTCCCCGCTTGGATATTACTTGTGAGGAGATGACGAAAGAAGAGGAGGTTCTTCTTAAGTCAATGACAGGAATATCCAAAGTTTACATGGATGAGTTCTTGACCAAGGAAAACCTCCTTAAGTGTCGTTTAATAGTATCTGCCGGTAGGATTTATTCGTGTATCTAACTTAGTTCAATCTTGAATCCACGATATCCGACTTGCCTTTCCGGAATTTATTTTTACGTGAAATTCATGGAGGACAAGGATTTGAGTTATGTTAAGGGCATCTTGGCCTCCTTTGAAGGTGAAGTGCATCCGCCTTGCCTCATGGGCGAAAAGAAGAAGGAGGTGGCGCCCTAGTAATGTGCGATACTTCTAAGAAGGAGAAGATGAAAAGGAAGAGAAAAGATGTAGGCTCTTCCCCAAAAGGGGTCAAAGGCGGCCCGGTCTGAAGTCCTTCTACGGAGAGGAGGAGGACAAAGAAAGAATTCGAGGGACGCATCCGTCCCGGAATTATAAGAAGAAACGGCCGAGAATTAAGCCTCGGGGAAGAAGTCCGCTCGGAAGAAGTCCGCCTGGCTTTATCGCCAATTTCAGAGGGCCCTTCTTCTAGTCGGCCAGAGGATATCCTCCATATGGAGGTAAGAATCTACATCTTAAGGGTATCTATGGTTTTATTAAGAATTTTGAACTTTAGGCTTATTTTATAAGCGGAGGCAGGAGAAGCGGCTCTCTTGGACAAACTGAGGGTGGCGGGCTTAGCCCTAAAGAGACCAACAACTCAACGAAAGGAATTACCTTCCGAGGATATTCCTTATCGAGATGCCGGGTCCGTAAGGAATGTTTTGATGGCCATGAGGCCCGAACAGCTCTCCACGAAACTCCGAAGGACTGGGAGGGAAGAGGCCACTTACCAACTTCTCCGCTCGGCCATGCTGGTAAAAACTATTCTTGTATTTCTTCAACTTCTTAATTCAGCATTATCGTCTTTAACTCATTTGTTACTCTATAGAGCTTTCGATGGGCGGATCGAGTCGGCAATCTTTGTCAAGAGGACTTGGCAAAGATGGAAGCGGATAGGGCGAAAAATTGCCCAATTAAACTCTAAGGTGGCGGCCTTGGAGGGAAAGGAGAAAGAACAACTCGCGGTTATCCGCGCCCTTGAGAGGGATAAAGCCGAGCGGCTCCAACAGTTGGCCGCTATGGAAAAAGAAAAAGATGATTTAGCGGTCAAGCTGACTATTTCCGAGGGCTCTCTTCATACTGCTGAGGAGAATATCAAAAAGTTACATGATGACTCTAGCAGTTTGAAAGAGGAACTTAAATCTGCTCAAGAGGAGCGAGGTGAAGCCCGATGGGATCTAAAGCTAAAGGTTGCTGAACTTGCTGCCGTTCAGGCCGAATTAGAGGAACTCAAAGGGGAGCGCGACACACTCAAGGAAGACTTGGCTTCCAGACAGAAGACCCCTAAATCCAACTCGCAAGAAATGAAAGACTTAATTGAACGAGCGGATAAGTTAGAGAAAGAGGTCGCCGCTTAGGGGAAGGCAAAAGAGGGGCCACTCGCGCATATATTCATCTTTGCGGCCCAGTGGGTCATCACGCTTCTCCCGCTGAAGTGTTAACGATGGGGCTTCTTTGGAGTCTTGAAGAGGTTCACGGAATTGGAAGGAGCAATAAATCATAAAGATTCCAGGCCCCCCCGCCTTTGACCCTTACGAACCCTCATTTCAATTCCTCCTGCATCACCTTGCGAAAGGCCCTAATTCTTAGGGGTTTTTCACATTCTTATGAAACGTTCTTGTAAATACTTAGTCATTTTGGAATGTAAATTCTATTTACATGAATGAAACGCAAACCTTTACTTTGGTGAAGATTTATTTCCGAGTCATGGTTATTTTTAACCATTAAGAAGTCTTTTGAGAAGTCCTTCATAAAGCCTATCTTTCTTCATCTGGCTTGTAAATTAAGCTTCATAGCAGGTTCTTCTCTTCTTTAGTCCAATCATGGGACTTTAATTTGTTGAGTAAGATCCTTGCCTTTATAAATGAGATTGTTGCCTCATATTTCGATCGGGATTTTTGCCCCTTGTTTCTGGATGAGAATTATCGTTTATCCTTGTAGGATAATTCCGACTCATCTTTTAGGAATGAGATTTTCACCTCATTTTGTTGAATGGGATTTTCACCTCATTTTTGTAGAATGGGATTTTCACCTCATTTTCATTTGGGAAAGACTTAAACTTTATTTCATGAAACATTTAGGAGACGGCTATAGGATTTACTGATAGTAGCGTCGCAGTTGTTCAACATGAAATGGACGCTTGATCACTTTTTCTTCCATATTCACCAGATAATAGGTGCCAGCTCGGACAATTCTCTATATGACGTAAGGGCCTTCCCAATTAGGAGTTAGTGATAAGTGTTCAAATGAGCATATTTACTTATCACTTATGGACATGTTTTCATATCAAATGCATTGATTTATAGCCTGCAGGTACTTAAAATGCTTCATATTTTGTAAACAGGGCATATATAGGCCACCCCGATGAAAAGGAAGCATTTATCAACAAAACGAAGGACAAACGAAGACATTTTGAAGAAAACAGGGGTTAAACGGCCTAGTGAACGGCCATTCACACCTGGGCACAGGAGTAGACACCCAAGGAGATGAACTGCCTTGTGAATGGCCGTTCAACCACGCCCGATTGAGTAACCCGTGAGTCGAATCGGATGATGAACCGCCAGCTTCAATTGCTTAGGTTCCGTAATTTAGCCGCGGAGTTTGAATGGGATGATGAACCGCCAGCTCAACGCTGCCGTTGAGAGAACAAGCCGTGAGTGAATGGGATGATGAACGCCGTTCAACCGGCCGGTTGAGATAAGCCGTGAGTCGAACTGATGATGAATGTGCCGCTCACGAGGCCGTTCATCGTAACCTTTGTAGTTCCACGGGCCCAATCAAGGGCAATGTTGTAATTTCTTAAGTAAAACCCTAATCCATGAGTATAAATAGTCAAGTATGAGAGTTTAGAGAGGAGGTTGGCTTGGGAGAGAGGCTAGAGGAGAGATTAGGGCTTGGGGGTCATCTCCCCCAAAGAGTAGAAAACCATTGGAGTTACAATCTTGGAGGTAATGGTGTTCTCTATTACCTTTTCATTGGTTTGTAAGCTTTTCCATTTTGGTTTGAGTTCCCCATTTATGGGGAACTAATCTATTGGTACTTGGGTATGTTGAACTTTTGGATTGAGCATTAATAGCATTGAATGTTTATGATGATTTGTTGGTATTCTCTTGAATGTCTAATGAATGTTATGTATTGATTGTAATTTCATTACTAGAAATTACTTGTGTGCAATACAAGGGCTAGAGCTAGCGTCTCCTTGTATTAGGAACTTGCTTCGTTAGAGAGTTTCATGAGTACACCGAGGAATCGCGTACTAGAAGGGCGAACGACTCTTTCATACGAATTCACCCCCATGATTCTTCCAATATACATAAATTCCCTTGAGCTTCATATCAAGTCCTAGGAGACTAGTTATCCAATCACCTTGGAAGAGGGGTTGGATATAATTTAGGAATCCCTTGAACTTCATATCAAGTCCTAGGAGACTAGTTATCCAATCACCTTGGAAGAGGGGTTGGATATAATTTAGGGATTATTGGCACAAAAAATATCAACCTTGATTCATAAACATCTTTGCTCATCTTTAGAATTGAAGTCCAAAAGGGATGCATACCCAAGTATCCTCTCTTGCTATTGATTTACCCCAATCAACTCTCGATTTTTCAGTTCTTACGTTCAATCCTCTTTAGTTCTTTAGTTTTGAAAATCAAAACCCCCCAATTTACCATTTAGACTAGGTTATTAAAGCTTGGTTTACACTTAGCAATCTCTATTCCCTGTGGTTCGACATCCAGGCTTCCCATAGTCCACTTTATTACTTGACCACGCACCCATATACTTGCGGAAAACACCCATCAGTTAAGCTTCCCCGTTCGGCTTTTGTTTCCCACGGAACTCATTTTCTCTTAAGACCAGATCTGGAATTTGGAAGAAGATTCTTTTCACCCCTTGTGTCATAGAACCTGCTTACTCTTTGGCGATAGATGCATTTCGCCTTTGTTTTACTGCGGCTTCTCTTCGCTTCTTCAAGTAAATCGAGTTCCTTTCGGAGATTAGATCTCATTTTCTTCTGATGAGAAAGTTTGTTGTGTCCGTAAGGTAGTCATTCATATTTCTGCAGGGATGACAGCTTCTGCCCTATAAGTAAGAGAGAATGGAGTTTCTCCTGTGGGGGTTCTTGTGGTTGTCCTATAAGCCCAAAGTGCGCTAGGAATTTCTTCAACCCAGTTAGTTCCATTTTTGGAGACCCGGGTTTTGAGAGCTTGGAGCAAGGTGCGATTTCTCACTTCTACTTGGCCATTGGCTTGAGGATGTGTTACGGAAGTTAACCTAGATTTAATTCCGAGCTTGGAACAAAAGCTTTTGAAAGCCTTGTTGTCAAATTGTCGCCCATTATCGGAAATGAAGGCGACCGGAATTCCGAATCGACAGATAACAGTTCGCCACAAGAATCCCTGACAAGCTTTTTCTGTGATCTTGGCCAACGGCTCAACTTCTACCATTTGGTGAAGTAATCGATAGCCACTATCAAAAACTTCATTTGTCGAGTCGAAGTAGGAAATGGCCCTGGAAGATCAACTCCCCAGATAGCAAACGGGCTAGGGCTGATAATTGGCATAACCAATGTTGGTGGTCGTCTTTGAATCTTGGAATGCCGCTATGTGCATCACATTTTCGCTGACGCCACCGCATCTTGAGTTAATGTTGGCCAGTAATAGCCTTGTTGCAGGACTTTGTAACTCAAGGCTTTGCCTCCTATGTGCCCCCCTCCAATACCTTCATGGATTTCATGAAGGATATACTTGGCTTCTGTGGGACGCAAGCACCGTAAAGGGTTCGCATTATAGGACCCTCTTGTATAGATTTTTAAGCCAATGATAGTAATCGAGCGGATTTGTAAGAAATCCGTCTGGCTTCCGTCTTGTTGGATGGTGTAGGTCCACCTTGCAGGTAGTTTCTAATGGGATCAATCCAACTTGACTCTTCAGCTGCACTTTGTACTTCTCCTTCTAACCCTTCAATAATTTTTGTGGGAAGATACTGTAGGTTGAAAGAGGATTCGGTATCTCCGTTGGGTGCAGTGACTTTTTTAGATAAGGCATCAGCTTCTTCATTTTGTGCTCGACAGATTTTCTCGATCTGGAAGTGAGCGAAGCATGGAACTATCTTTTTCACCACTGCATGGTATTTAATCATGTTCTCATCCTTCGCTTCAAAATTGCCCAATGTGTGGCTCACGACTAGCTGTGAGTCGGAATATACATGCAGATGTTGAATTCCGAGCCCCCGGGCAAAACGTAATCCTGCGATGAGGGCTTCATATTTGGCTTTATTATTGGTCGCTCAGAATTGGAACTTGAGTACTATCGCAATTTTCCATTTAGAAGGAGAATAAAGGACGAAGCCGGCTCAGGACTTTCTTGATTCTTTGATCCATCAACATATAAGGACCGTGGCAGGCTTGGGCTTTCTTAAGGTCCTGTGGCGAGGAGTTCATCCCCCTCTGTGGGAATGGTCAACTCCACAATAAAATCCGCTAGCACTTGAGCCTTGATTGTCGTTCGGGGTTTATAAGTGAGATCAAACTCACCCAATTCTATCACCCACTTGGCTAAACGCGTCCAATTTTCGGGCTTATGGAGGACTTGCTTTAAGAATTTGGTCGATCCAATCAGATTACTTTGTGAGCACGAAAATACGGCCTCACCCACGTCTTGGATGTGACAAGAGCGAAAGCCAATTTTCAAGTGGTAGATACCTTGACTCCAGCGTCGTTAAGGATCTTACTTGTATAATAGGTAGCCACGAACTCCATTATCGTCTCTCAAAGAACTACACTGACCGCTCGAGGAGTAGCGGCCAAGTAGATGTAGAGTTCCTCCCCCACTTGCGGCTTAGCTAGCAATTGAGGCGATTGGAGATAATCTTTAAGCTCCTGAAAAGCTTTCTCACATTCTTCTGTCCACTCCATTTTTGGTGCTTTTTGCAAGGCTTGGAAGAATGGGAGGTTTTTCTCTCCGGCTTTAGAGATAAATCTCCCAAGAGCTGCTAGGCGTCCATGATAAGTGTTCATTTGAGCATAATTCTATACTATATTTTTGTGGACTTGGCATGAGATTTTAAGGATTTGTTGCCCACTGGTACTCAAGATTTGGTTATTTTTATCAGCAGGCCAAAATAAGAGGACCCCGGAGGAAAGAAAGCATTTTAGTAGAAGCCGGACCTCCGATTAGAAGGACTCATACGGGCTAGTATCACGGGATGACATACGGAGTATACTAGACCGAGGAACATCACGGTCCAGTCGGCCCGCACAACAAAGCAGGCGAGAAGTAGCCCATTATCACGGGCATATATACGGCCCGTATCACGGGCCCGTATGCAGGTGGGCCAGCCCATATATGGGTGACATACGCATGAGTATACGGACCATTACATCACGTTAAAATTGGGAAGCGTCTGCGGAGGCTGGCGAGGTAACTTCGATAGAATTGCACCCTCTAAACCCCATGAGTATAAAAGGCGAATGGGAGAAGGGTTTAGGGGCTTGGTACTTTAGGAGCAAGGGAGAGACCTTGGAGAGGGCTTGGAGGTTGATCTTCTTCAAGGCATAGGAGCAGGAAGAGGGAAGATCGAAGAAGGAGAAGCGAGAAGCTATCAACGGTTATTGCGCAAAATTTAATTTATCATGTATTTCTTGCTTTCTTGTATCTTCATTGTGGATTGTTGCCCCCCTTTCATGGAGGGCTAATTTTGTAGATGCTTGGGTAGTTGGTGAACCCTTGGATATGTGCTAATCAATATTTTCTCTCTACTTTAATTACTCGATTTCATTGTTGAGTCTATTGGATGTTTTAATGTAAGTTGATCCCTCTACGTTGAGAGAGAGCCGGGGGATCTTAAGTGAGTCCATCTGAGGGAAGAAGCGAACGCCTCCCCGTGTGTAGACCATCTCCAATAGAAAGGATTGCGAGTACACCGGGAACCCGGGTACTTAGGAGAGCGACCCCTTTAGATGTATTATTCCCGTAATCCTTCCAAGACATAGGTTCGAGAACATCATCGGTAAGGTCACTAGGATTAGTAGCTCACCTCGGGATTAGAGAGTGAGCGAAAGCACGATAGGAACCCTTGGCCAACAGAACAATCAAGTAATTAGAGTAGAGAAGGGCATTCATATATTTGAAGTCCAAGGGGGATCCAATTACCCGGGTATCCCCTTTTCATGATCATTTAACTCCCAGAAGCATTCAATTCCCCAAGTTTAAGTTTCCTTGAATCAATTTAGAACTAGCTTGACTACTCATCGTCTCGGATTGACTAGATAGTAGACAATTGGTAAATACTAGTACTTCTTTCTCCCTGTGGATTGACAACCCGACTTCTATGTCCACTCTTATTACTTGATACGACCCGTCCACTTGCGGTTTTAGCGCATCAGTCCATTAAGCCGTTGTACCTCTTGAAGACTTTTAGGTGATCCCATATCAAGGATGGCTTTGACCTTTTTCGGATTTGCTTTTATTCCTCTTTGAGTCAATATAAATCCGAGAAATTTCCCTGATCGGACACCAAAAGCACACTTGTTCGGATTTAGGAGCATGTTGTAAGTCCGAAGCGACTGAAAGGCCTCTTGTAAATCCGTCAGGTGCTCATCGGCTTTTCAGCTCTTCACCAGGATGTCATCCACATAAGCTTCAACATTTCTGCCAATTTGCTCCTTGAAGACTGTATTTATGAGCCTCTGGAAGGTGGCTCCAGCATTCTTTAGACCGAATGGCATCACCTTATAGCAATAAGTTCCTTTGCTTGTAATGAAGGATGTTTTTTCTTCATCGTCTTTGGCCATTCGGATTTGATTGTAGTCTGAGAAGGCATCTAAGAAACTCAGCATCTCATGCCTCGTCGTAGAATCAACCAAACCATCAATTGAAGGTAAAGGGAATGAATCTTTTGGACCAGCTTTATTTAGGTCCGTGAAATCCACGCACATTCTCCATTTTTCGGACGGCTTTTTTACTAGAACCACATTAGCCAACCAGTCTGGATAGTTCACCACTCGGATAAATCCAGCCTTCAAAAGGGTTGATACTTGTTCTTACTGCGTACGCCTTACGCGCTACGGAATTCCTCCTTTTTGTTTTGCCGAGGCTTGAGCGGTGATCTATCTTTGAGGCGGTGTTCAATGGCATCCGCACGCTTTACGCTGGCGTGTCTTGATGGCCAGGGCGAAGAGATCGAGAATTTGTTCTCGATCTTGCCATGAGATTTTTCTCTTTGTGCTATCGTCAAATCCGCACCAATGCATGATGGCTCCACTCTTGTTGTGTCTAGTGGAACTGTAAGCAATTCTTCAACTGGTGTGGGGTGGAGTTCTTCATCTTCCCATTCGGCTATTTTGTTGATCAACATGGCTTCCGAAACTCTTGTTTTGCCTTTATTTAGAACTTTTCCTTTGAGAGTAGAAATATAACATTGTTGTGCCAAGGGTTGATCCCCTCTTACTTCTCCACTGCCACTCTCGGTCGGAAATTTGAGGAGAAGATGATAAGTGGAAATTATTGCTTTCAAGGCGTTGAGGGTTGGCCTACCAAGAATCACATTGTAACTTGAAGCACAGAGTACAACTAGAAATTTTGTTGTCACTGTTGATGATCTTGGCGAATTCTCTATTGTAACTGGCAACGTGATCATTCCTTCTGGTTGTACCACCCCTCCGGAAAATCCCACTAAAGATGATTTTACGGTGAGCAAGTTGTGCGCATCGTACCTCATTCTTTCGAAGATGCTCCAGAAAAGAATATCCACTGAACTTCAACTGTTTACCATAACTCTTTTCATTTGGAAGCTGGAAACCATGATGGGAATGACCAAGGCGTCGTCATGAGGGTGGCGAACCCTGCTGACATCGTTGTCATAAAAAAATGATGGGGGTCATAGGCCGAGACCTTCTTTGCGGCGCTTCTATTTCCTGCGCAACTCCCACCATTCGGGCATAGCTTTTTCGAGAGGCGGAGCTTTCACTACCACACCCAGGACCGCCACTAATAAATCCGACCATCTCCCCTTTCTCTTCTTCAAGCTGTGAAGTTTCAGGCTCCTCTTGGACGTCAATGTTGATATACTGCTCCAATTGTCGCCTTTTAATGACATCTTCCATGGCGTCCATCAAATGGGTGCATTTTTCTGTGTCATGCCCTCTAGCTTGATGAAATTTGCAATATCTTTTGCTGTTCTTTTGCCGTTCGCGATTCTTTGCAGGTTCTAGCCATGTCAAGAGTTGTTGATCCTGGATTTGCATAAGAATATGGCTTCTGGTCTGATTTAGTGGGGTATGGTGATCGTATCTTACAATTTTCCCTTCTTTTGAAGATTCTCTAGGTTGTAGCATATGTCGCTGTGGGCATGTTGAAGTTTCCAAACCTCTATTCTCACCCTTACGATCCTTGCGGGATCCTCCCTCCTTTCGGATTTCTGTGGGCCTTCTGTTGACATTTTGATGGGCTTTTCCCTTCTGGATTTCCACAGAGGCACGTCGAGCCTCCTCTTCCCAGCCCGTATAAATTTCATCAGAATTGATATACTTTTGGGCATGGATCATGAGGGCGGGGATGGTTTTCGTGGATCAAAGTGAGGGGAAAAACCAAAAGAGGATTCTAGCAAACCCTCCATCCGAGGATAGAATTCTGACCATGCGGCGGAATAAAGGTAAGCAACATTTGCGGCCTCATCTATGAAACGGTTTAAATAAGCTTGGAGTGTTTCAACCCCTAGTTGCATAACACGCATAAGGAGTATGCGAGTTTTCTTTTGCTTTATGTAATTAGCAAAATAAGCTAAGCGATACTGCTAAAACTTGAAAAGAAGGAATGCGTGCTAGATGGAAGATCGACAAACCGGTCTTGCGCTTGTCCCTCTAAACTAGCTAGAAAAGCTTCGGCACATCTGGCGTCGGTAGTCAGAGAGCGGCATCTTATTAGGAAGGACTTTAAGTGGCCGAGGCGGATCGGTTTTGCCCTCATATACAATCATAGCGGTGGTGGAACCTATCGGGAACTTGCTCCTCCAATATTTCCTTGATAAAGGCGAGCATATGTTGAGAACATGCCGTTAGGATTTACATTTTCCTCAAGAGATCTTGTCTTTGTGTCCTTACATCAGCGGTAGGAAGCGGATGGACTATTCCGTTACATTCTTGTCCGTTCCGTTCTTGTATGTGGATTACATGTTCTTGTGGCGGCTTGCTCGGCGTCGAAGGGAGGGTTACGAACTAGGCGGAGAAGCGGTTCTCTCCCTTCTTTCTCCATGGGTGCGAGTCCTTTTCCTCCCTCTGCTTTTGGAATTGGCTAGTGGGACTGTTGGCACATTTGGTAGAGTTCGTGTGGGAGGAAGTGACGGATGGGTCAAAGTATGAACAGCTTGAGCTAACTGCTCTAATTGTTGCTGTATGTTAAGATAGAACTGCAGGATGGCTTCACAGGGTGGGATGGAAGGATTTTTAGATGGAGGTAAGATAGGTGGATTGTCCAAATGAGATCTCCTCATACCTTCTCAGCTTAGCAGGTCCTTCAGGATTACTTGGTGCTCCTTGTTCTTGGATTCGTTTTGATCTTCTGGTAGTAATCATTTGGTTTTTTGTAAGGGTCCCCACGGACGGCGCCAAACTATTGATGCCAAAAACTGGTCCACCTCACGCTTTGGCTACTGTTGCCTCGTGATCTAGCCTTAGCCATTGACAAACGGTTGAAATTTATAGTTGGTGTGGACGCTTACTTCAACTTCTGAACAAGGAACGTAGGGAACACTTTGGAATTCCGATCGGAATTATCAGCTCTTGATCGGAGTGCTCGACTCTTTGCTTTGGGATAAATGCATGAAGAAGGAGAGGGAGGGATGAATTGGGCCTTTACGCCCTTATTTAACTCCGATGCTTAAGTCGAGAAAGTTTGTGAGAAGGAAGTCTTAGACATAAGTTAGTTCTTTGTGTAATGATTTTTTCTTGGTCCTTTTCTTTCTATCATTGCTCTTCTTTTTATAGCAACTTAAAGGTGGTTTAGGAAAGGCGGTGAGTAAAGGCGGTAAATGCTTGATAAGAAAATATCTCTTAAAGCGTAGAAAATATCACGCCTATTGTGTAGGTGCTACGTAGGTAGGTAGAAAATATCACGCCTCTTTGTAGAGGTAAGTGGATAAGATCTACTAAGCTGTAGAAGTTAGATATTTTCTCCCCCAGGGTGGCTATAAGCACCATACAAGACCCTCACGCCTTGTGGATAAGAAGGTCACTATAATTCTGACGAACTTGTTTGTGGGATTGAACCCTCATTTTTATTTGCCGAACGGAATTATTCTAGGATATGCGTGGCCGGCCAAAGGGACATAGTCCTGTGCATGACAGGTGGCCATTTAAGTCGATGACACGTGTCTTACCAAATATATCCGTAACATATATATATATATATATATATATATATATATATATATATATATATATATATTGTCTTGCCTTTGTTTGACTCCTCACAAAACTTTGAACACAAACCCTGACCTTATTGTCACTTAAACACTTAGGTTTGAATTCCAGTTAGGGGGCATTTACTTGAGGGAAAGTGGCCGGAAGTGCAAAGTGGGCTAAAGTGAGCGGAAGTCCCAGTTCTCGAAGTGGGCTGAAGTGAGCACTTCTGGTGTTTATTTCCACCGAAGTGAAGGGGCATCGAAGTGCCCACTTCTCCACTTATGGTGTTCTTTTCCACAAAAGTGGGATCGATTCAGTTACGCCCTTGGTAGTGTATTCTCTTCAACAAATGTAGGGGCGTAAAAATCGAAGTGATTTTATAAGAGTAATTTGATTTTACTTATCATTATATTGTTATTAATAGTTATTAATTTTTCAAAACTTATATTATTATTATTTTTTGTTTTGTTTGACTATTTTGTATTAAATTTTTGATGAATTTGAGAAGTTGGATTTAAACTTTTATTATAATTTGAGAAGTTGGGTCATTGATAAACATGTCATTATTGTTTGGTCAATGATAACACCATCATCCCATGTCCTAGCAACAACTTTCGAAAGGGAAGAAATCATATTCCAATTGAATAAACAAGAGAGGAAGGCTTAATTCTTCCAATTACAAGATCACCATGAAACCCTAAAGACACCAAAAAAAAGAACAAAAAGAGAAAGAATGGTAGAAATCCATGAAATTCAAAGTACTAAAAAGTTAATAACACAAGGATAAGCTACCTGCAAAGCAAGCCAACACATCTACCTTGTCCAACTTTATAGCAATGAAAATCTATGAAACTCAAAATTTTTAAAAGCCAACACAACTAGCAAACAAAAGTGAAGAAACAAACATTTTTTGTTCATTAGCTTAAAACCATACAAACATACAAACATACAAATATACAAACCATACAAACATACAAACATACAAATATACAAACATGAACATCAAACAACATTTCATCACCTTATAATTAAACAATACAAACATGTTTTGTTCTTGAGATTGTCATACAAAAATACTGAAATTTAAACTGTCACTACATGGATCAATAAAGCAGTCTTTACACGAACAAAAACACAAACATAGGCTAGAAAATATCACAGTCACTACCCAGTACCTCTTTGCTAAGCAATGAAGTTATCAAGCCATTTTTTCCCCAGAGATGGTTTCCTCAAATAGAAGCTTTCAGCCAGCTTCTTCTTTGCATTTAAAAGCTCAAACACCATATCCAAATCATCATCGTTATAGCCCTCCATGCTCCACAAAGCATCACCTAACCTGTCCTTCCAAGCCTTTGGTTTGGCCCCTTTAGTAAAAGAGGATAAATGATCAAACTTCTCTCCAAAGTGCTCCATGATAAATTTCTCGTTACGCAGCCTAGAAGCATGACCACCTCTTGTAGTTATAGTAGATGAAGTATGCCTTGGCAACTCCCGTTGTTGGTCGTTAGGCTCAAGTAGCTCAAGCTCAGCCTCAGGCTCAACAAATTCAGTAGAAGGTTCATTGTTGCCTTAGATTTATGCACTTCATCGGATACAAACCGTCGAATATTGATCGGCGAACTCACCCGTGGTATGATCATCACTAGATACAATCCGGAGGTCATCATAGTAGGGGATCGGTTTGTTGTGGGTCCTTGGCCTTAGGAGTCGCATTGTGCTAATTCATAGAGCATTATAAATTTGGAAATCGGTCGAGATTAAGTTATAATATGCACACACATATTAAAAATGAAAGAGTTTAACACATATACCTCGACATATATGCGATATGACTCATCCTCAGTACTAACATCCATAATTTGCTCATAGATCATTCTAAATCGGTACTTATCATAAGCGATATAATTTTAGATATTAATCCCTCTCTCCTACGCAATTAAATTGTGCATTGTCCCTAATGCACACAATATATACACTAAAATATGTCATGTGGCGAGATGGGTGAGAGAAAGTGAACTTATCTCAGTGTCTATCATGATGAGTCGATTCCTTTAGATGTGTTTCTTGTCAAGTGTGAATTTTATCTTTTCCTGAGAACATGGAAGGCACAAAAAAAGTGAAACTCAATAGCATATATAAAGACTAAACCCTTTATGAATAGACTAACTAAAAGAAAATGAAAATACAAGAGTGGTAAATAAAAAAGATAAAGAAGAAGATGATGCTCAGATGTCGAAATCGTCCTCTTCCTCGGTGCTGTCAAAGTCATCTCCAATATCACTGTCTCGAGTTGTGACCCCCGTGTCTCCAGTAGTCTGAGCTGATGGTAGTGGTGAAGTGGATACAAGATGCCCTAGCGTTATAGCAACAGCTGGGTGGCGTGCACCAGACAGAGGAGGAGGGCATCCTTGTCTCTTAGGGGTCGATTACTGAAATGCTGCCGGTGGAGATAAAGGTACTAGGCCCAACTCTACTCATCCTATGGCTCGAGGCTGCTTTCTGTGGGTCTTTGGGGGCTCGGTGGGGATGAGGCGTGTATCGACACCACGAGAGGTTAGATGCTGTTCGCGGCATGCCCATCTCCCTCGGTGTATGCGATGGTGAGTATGGTGGAGCTCTCCACGATGCGTCATCTATCTAATCACATCTTTGTGATAAAGGCGTCCATGGCTTAGGGCAGGTCCTAGTGATATTAAGCATACCAACATGGAGACATGTAAGCTTAAAGGTAATAGGCATTAATACATATAATTTTCTACAAAAATTGGACAGCACCTCCCTTATTTATAGGGTCCCAAAAATTATACAAACATTCATAATTATCATCAATATTTAAATCAAACAACAACATCACTCCATAGATGCAATTATCCTTCAATCTCCCTCCTAATCCCTCTTCATTTCACAGCCCTAACCCTTATAATCCCATAATGTCATTTTCATTCAAAGTTAGGAATCCTCACTATCGCGGTGAAGGAGCCGATCAATTGGGTCGATGATCCTTACCCAAAGAAGGAGGATAAGGCTGGCCACTAGAGCTCGTCAGAGTCAAAGCTCGCCGGAGATCAAAGGTGGCGGTGCTAGTAGGGCTTAGCCGTCTTGGCTGAAAGCTAGTTCTTGCTTGGGATGAGGCGTGTTGGCCTTGGCCAGGTGGCTCTCACACGAGGAGGAGGAGCGTGCGGCTTGGAACTTTCGAGGTTGTGTCTCTGCGGTACTTTCGTCGGTATAAGAGAGTGGGGCGAGCTTCATGGCCGAAACGCCAAGTGGAGCTGGGCGTAGGTAGATGAGTGGCTCGGCGCAAACGGACGGCACAACGTTTGTCACCGTGCAGAGCTGGTGCGACGGTGGGCTCGTCGGGATGGCGTCGAGCATGGTAAGGGGACGTGTAGGGCTCCTACTATTAAGTTATCCCAGGGCCTTTGTCACATGGGCCAATTAATTAAGTTTATCTTTTCATCCTTATCATCCTACTATAATTAAAGTCATCCTTTTTCCTTTAATTAAAGTCATCCTTATCATCCTACTATAGTGTCACATGAATAATATAGCCTCACATGCCTCAATTATTCACTTGTTTTAATTCCCTGATCCGGATAAGCGAATCTCGGCCTTTAATAAACTCATTTGTCCCGGGCTTACTATGGCATCACGGGGTTGTCTTCATCCCCAACCAGATCCACTTTTCTGGTACTCAAACCTTTGTCTTGTTCATCCCACTCAGCATGGCTCTTAATTAATCTAGGTTACTTAACACTTAGTAAGTTTCCAATTAATTAACCGGGTTTATACCATTCTTCCGCCTCAACACTATATATCAAGTAAATGTGGCCTAACCCAATAAGGCCTTCTCATGGCCCAATAGTTGTAGAGTTGGATTTTAAGCCCATTAATTTTTTGATTTTCTTTTAATTGAGATTTAAAATGATTAAATTCATTTTTAGTGACTAATGAACCTCAATAATTATTGAAAATCATCCGATCATTTATTTTAAATTCGTAGCATTGCACTAGATCAAGAACGAAGCATGTCAATCTATGAAACTCAACCTCATAATGCTCTATAGTCATCCTACCCTAAATGAGATGGATGAACTGCTGCTTTATCTGAAGTAGTCTCTCTCGAGAAAAGTATTTTGCTAAGAAAGCCTTCTTGAATTCCTCCCAGGTATCGAATGACACTCCCTTTCCTAAGCCGTACCTCCCAGAGGTACAGGTCCTCAATTTGCCCTATAGTAAATGAAGCGTCGTCACGACTCTATCTAGGTCCCCAACACGATACATCTAGAAGGTCTTCTCAATTCTCGAATCCACAACTTCGGCGCTTTGAGGGTCGGTAGCTCCCATCAAACAAGCGGGGAGAAGGCCTTACGATCTACTGCAATCAGGCCTTTCTTTGGTAGGCTGGCGGTGGAGTGGAAATAGTGGGAGTGGTGCATGCTTTTACTTCCTCTACTCTGGATAAGGCCCATCATCTCTCTCATAAGCTCAACCATAGTAATGGGGTGCCTCCCCTCAAATCTGGGCCCGTTGCTTGTGGCCATGCGGCCTTGATTGAGGAGGCAACTTACCTTTCGACCTCCATTGTCCTCAAGTAGGGGTACCTCCTCCTCTTTGGAGAGCCTC
Source organism: Dioscorea zingiberensis (assembly GCA_026586065.1). Lineage (NCBI taxonomy): Eukaryota > Viridiplantae > Streptophyta > Magnoliopsida > Dioscoreales > Dioscoreaceae > Dioscorea > Dioscorea zingiberensis. The sequence goes on from CM048822.1 coordinate 38,269,927, forward strand.
CGCCCTCTCTCTATAGTAACTCTGCTTGAGCCAAGCGGTAAAGGTTAAGTTTTAAACAACACACGTGCAGGTGATAGTCAAATTATTTATTATTATTCCAAACAAATGTCCATAACAACAAATGTAGTTCATACAAGCCAACAATTTGTAAGACCACTATTTTATTTATAATAAAACTAGAAACAACTAGCCCGTAGGCTATGCGTGCCCTACGCGTGGTTCTTATACGGTAGGAATCCCCCAAGTCCTGTAGGTCCTCCATCTCCATCTGGTCCAAGACAAGACATGCATAAAGGTAATGCTAAGCTCCTGCAACTTAGGCATCTGTAGGGCAAACGGAAACACACCATCCACTGGTGTCCATGGCCTCCACAGCGGAGGCACCTCACAATGCTATTAACCCTTGACGACGAGCCTACAACTTTGGCTCCTAGCCGAACCCCAAGATTCCTACAGTAGTGTGGGGCTCTGCTCACAGGCCGGGGACTCCTCAGATAGGCCTCCATCTATCTCTAGAAGTTCAGTTCTATAATGGCTTGAGCCCTGTCTAAGCGCCAATAATCGCTTTGATGCCATCCGTATCTCAGCTTGGAACTCCTCCGAAGACATCTAGCGATCTTTAGCCCTTGGCTTAATGTAACGGCGACCGTGGTACCCATCTCCAGACAAATTCACTACCAAATAGCAAATTGTCATTCTAGAATTCCAAAGATCCTAACTACCCAACCAAACACTCAATTCATCCTTTTACTTGGTTACTAGGGCAACTAAGGTGTCCTTTTATCTGCTGCTCTGATACCACTTTAATCACATCACAGCACGGATTCCGGGCCTCAAGCAAGAATACACGAGATAGGCCGTAAGCAAGTAGAGCGCACCTCAGCTTGAGTACAAGGCTTAGGTAAATAAGAACATACCACATATAATAAAAACATAATCCAAATAACATGAATAAAATCTAGAGTACTACAAGCGGAAATAAAAATAAGGGTTGACCACCTACATAACTCAAGGCCCTACAAGGGGTCCTACAAATAAATCTCACACTCAAAGAAAACATGAGGTCCTTGAACCTTTGCAAAGATATACAATCCCTCATGGCAGTGATGGCTACTAAGTATCACGAAGGGAATAAAACAAGTGTATAAGCTTTTTGGAATGAAAGCCTAGTAAATACCCCGTAGGGATCACAAGGAATTTATGTAATATCAAAGATTAGCTAACAACAAGCAAATAAAAGAAACATGACCGAACAATCAAGTCGGGACCACGCCCCACACTATCAATCATCTAGGAGTCTCAGACCTACCACAAGACTAGAAACTGTAGGGACCCCTAACACATCTACAATCTCAAGCTCTGGAAGAGAATTCCAAGGAAAAATTTGCAATCATCGCACAGATCAGCCTCGGCTGGAAATGACCCGATGGTCGGGTGTCCGTAGCACAACCTCTCATACGTGTCGACACGGTTAGAGAATCAATTCTACTGACAGGCTGGACAACCAAAGTATCCTTTCTCTAGTATAGAAAGGCAGAACGCCAAGGTGTCCTCAGCCTAGACGTTCCGCAACAGAGCTCCCGCGCTCCACTGAACCCAACTGAAGGATATAACTCGCCTGACGTATACTTATTTGGTCAAAGCACGAGCTCACGTGTTTCCACGGCGACGTATCGATCAACAGATAGGTATATACTCAGTGAATGCAAACACATAACAAGGGATGCCAACATCCCAGAAATCAACATACATACTCAAAGAGGAATCCAACTAGTCAAGGAAACGAGTATCCATATATATATATATATATATTCAACAAAGCAACAATATAGGCAATCAAGGAGAATATGACAGCAACAACATCAAAAGTACTCAAACCTAAGTGGAACATGGCAATAATAAATCAAATAAACACTCCGTAGAGTGGGTACTAGGAAGAAGTAACTTACTCTATCAAGGATGTCTGGAATCACGCAAGAGTCCCTCCTAGCGTGTCTCCACACTCTACGCCGGTATATGATAATAGAGTTTATGTTAGCAAGGGTTATCACTCATAAACCCTAGATTCACATGTATGATCCACTAGTGTGTCATCACCTAATCAAATGGGCCCACTTAATTTGTTGAACATGACTAGGACTAACCTTACTTGTATCCTAATATGAATTTATTATTAAATGACTATACTCAACCAAAGAGTTGTCATACTCCAGTGGTTAAGGTCCTCTATTATGGTTGTGGAGCCTTGGGTTCAAATACCAGCACACACAATTTATATCTTTTTGTGTAATTGCTAATTAGATTAGACCCAAGTCATATTTGATTTGATTAACCTAATTCTTTAGGTTGACTCAACCCAACTCATTAGCCTATTAACATTTAGTCCAATCCATTGGACTTGGTTAAACCCAGTTACCCCACCTTTTTAATTTGATCCACTGATATTTATGATAAATAAATAAAATTTAAAAATGTCCTAATCTTAATTGATTTAGGATTCCTTATGAGTAAATAGATAAATTATGTGGCTGTCTCGGGCCAAAGCACAAATCCCGAGGCAGACCCAAGGCAACCTAAAATTCCAAGATAGCATGTGAACACATATCTTGAGCCAATCTCAAATAGCCTGAGAACAAATCTCGAGGAGATCTCAAATTCAAAAATGGCCCAGGAACACACATCTAGAGGCAACCCAATAAATAAATAATTAATTAATTAAACTAAATCAAGATGATAAATACTAAAAATTTGATCTTATCTAGAAGATAGTTCTTATCCGTTTGGGATCAGGCGTTGAGATATTATAGAGAAAAAAATTCCCTCGCGTCGAATAAAAGGGACAACTTTGGTTCGAATGAGGCAGGACTTTTTGGTAAAAATTGCTGGAGAGATAGATAGGAAGGAGAACCTCTGTATGAAAAAGGTGACTATATCCGTTCATATTATATCTATATCTATTATAATATATATTTATATTTGGTTGTCACCGCATACATTTGCTTTCGACTTATCCTTTGCCCTTAGGAGAACAAAAGCGCTCCATTTGGAGGAGTATATATATATATATATATATATATATATATATATATATATTCAAAAGAAGGACATGGAGGCTCTATTCTCTCACTTTATGCATAAAAGCCGTTGCCGGAGAAGACTGTCACCACCTACATATGAATATTAATACAAGTATTATATCTTATGTATTATACTCTAAAGGAAGAATATTTCTTCATTCCTCCATTGGGCATAATGTATTAGAAGGGATCCTGATCACCTAGAAGCATAATCGTCCCTGCTGTCCCCTGCACTGCCGTCCAAATTCTTAGCAAAGCCCGAACTTTGTCCTAGCTTAAGCAAAGCCATACCCAGGTGTTTGATGACGAAGGTTCTACGCCACATCCTTGGCGAACCCGTCGAGAAGAAGGAAGTTGTTCACTTCTGCAGGAGGGAATGCCAAGTTGGGGACTATATTCTATAATATATATATATATATATATATATATATATATATATATATATATAAACTCTATGCCATGCCTCGGACGGAAGTATTTTGCACCTACACAAGAGAGAAGAATGAGGGAGGATAAAGCCAAGGAGAAAGAGCCGACTCTCTGCCTTGTTGCTTGTGTAGCCCAAAATAGCGTTACTACGGAGGAGATTATCATGAAGATATAAGCTTTCTTAGGCTGCCGAGTTAGACTACCACACGCCAAGTCCAGGAAAGGATGCATTTTGCCACATTGGAGGAGGCGTTACATAATATAAATATATATTATATGTATGAAGATATATGCGAGGCCCACGGTATCTTTGCTTGCGGCCTAGGTATTGAAGCCATGGCCAGATCAAAATTTATGGGAGGAGGAAGCACACTTTCGCTAGAGGAAGCTAATATATATCATATTATAAGTGTAAATATATATTATCCTCTCAGAAAGGAGGGATGGAGCCCCTACATCTGTGTAGGACACCATTGGCCTTAAGGTAGCTCATAAGCCCCGGATGAGTTTAAGATCGATCTTGACCGGCATCTAGTTTAGCACTTTGCTAAAACTTGGGCTACCTAGAAGAACTTGGGTGCTTGAAACTCCCTTCCATTAAACATAAAGGAGAAGTCGTAGAAGCTTACAATAACCCTTCGGATGGTGGGAGATGCATCTGTTGAGTGACAATAAAAAAGAAAAGAAAAGAAGGAAATCATGGGAGCAATTTGAGAGGATAAGTTGGGTGAGGCTATTCAACACTTGATGAAGAAACACAGTGCTTTGCTACTCAAATGTTGTTGTAGAGATCAATCCTGACTCTGCAGGAGGATATAAGTCCTAAGGTAAGGCATATGATTGATCATTGAAAGAAGGATGCTTATAGAATAACTCAGAATACATATTATCATGAAGCTCCATATTCAAGACACACTCAAGCTGGTAAGCATCTCCTCCCACTTTTGGACAGGAAAGAATGAATATGAAATCTTGTGTTATGATAATCTTTGTAAAAATGAAAAGTTTTCAATGATGAGACTGATTCAGTGAAAGTCATAGAGCATATGACTTATTCGACGAAACTCATCAAAGGAATAATGGTCTAAGGGCAATCATATTGGGACAACCCCTTTTCTTCAGCAAGTTTCATAGAACCAATTAAAGTGAAGAAGTTGAGGAGGTGCTGCCAATTATAAGGTACTACCAAATAAAGACTGTTGCTGCTGTAGAAGATTAAGAAGGTGATCAAGCAAATGATGGAGAATGCCAAAGAAATTCTTGCACAATATGCTATCCATATGATATTTAAAGATTGAAAGTATGGTGTTCACTCCATTTAATTTTGAGCTCTGAGAAGTTATAGGATGTACCTATATATGCCAAGTGCTCTTTAAGTGTTTGCTAGGCTTGAAAGAATTTGGGAATGACCAATTCACATAAGATGTGAAAGGTCATGACAATATATATTCCCACATTCGTCAAAAGACTTTCATGGTGTGATAATGTGAAACCCAAGATTTTTTAGAATAAATGGGATTAAAATATTTTCATGAAGAATTAATTTTCCCAAAAACAAAAAAATATTTGGAAAAGGAAGGTTTAATAGTTAAAAGCGCTAGTTGGGTTTAATTATTAAACCCAAGGAGACATTTGGTAATCCGGCAAGTTTGGAGAACATGAAAAATGATAAGTAAAATATATGTTACTTTGGTTAATTAAATGATTGATTTAATTAAAATGCCTAAGTATGGGAAAATTCTTGGAGTTGATTAAGAAGGGAATAAATAATTAAATCATTAATTATTTAGAAATTGATTGATTAAATAGATGGACAATTCTAAGTTTAGAATTTATTTGGGATGGAATAAGAAAAGAGAAGAATTGGTAAATTCTTAAAAATGGAACAAATTCATGAAAATAGATTGGTGATTTATTAAATATATAAAAGGGAAATCCCAAGTTTAGAAGTAATTGGAGTTTGTTTTGAGAAAGAAGAAAATTAAATTTAATTCCTAAATTAAAGTTATTGGGGTGCTAAGGTTCTTTGTGTAATTTTATAAAAGATAAGGACTGGAAAGTAAAAGTAACTCTCTCTGGACGAAGGACCAAAGTGTAAAAAACAAAAGGAATGAGGACTTAAAGGAAATTATGCTCTCTCTCTCTGATTAAGGACCTGCAAGTAAGAGTTTAAAAAGGTAGGGACTTAATCATAATACAACGAATATAAGCCATGGCATGGGCGGCTGCGATTAAACGATCAAAGACACCTTAGGATTCGAGGGCAATAGGCGAGAATCAACCAGATTAATCATCTCGTTGTCTCGGCCATCCATCCAAACAAGTGGCGGATCCAAAGCACCAAGACACACTCCTCACCGCGTCGATGTGGCGATCATCGGTAGATATTAAGATCTTGGGCGAGCGATCTTGAGGCGGGCACACCATCTTCCTCCTCCGCCGGAGACGGGCCTTCGCCATGCGTTGCCAAAATGGGTATATGGAATGCGACCCGGAATAGGAAGAGGCGGGGATGCGATTGCCATTCCAAATCTCCTGCTGCAAGGTGAACACGCGGATGGATCTTCCTCGAGGCCTATAAAAGGAGCCAAACACGGACCCTTGAAGCACACCAAAACCACATCGAACTCATCTCTGTGTGAGGAAGTAGAGAGATGAGAAGGAAACTTCGGTCTCCGTGAGGGCAGAGAGAGGATAGGGAGGCAGAAAGAAGGAGCCGGCGCCAAGTAGAGGTGGTAGGATCCACGGGGACGGCGACGAGGTCTTAGAAAGCTTTTCTCTCCTCCCTGTCTTTCATTTAGTCCAGTCATGTATGCATGTAGGGGTTAATATGAGAGAGAGAAGAGGGGGAAGGGAAAGCTTTCTTCTTGAGTTCTCGGTCACCAGACGACGACGAGGTGGAGTCCAACGCGGTGGCGTGCACTGGTGTGAGGAGGGAACGAGGGACGCGACAACAGCTACCTCTGGAGGAGATCCCGACGGCATAAGCCGCCACTGGCTGGCGGGGAGGGGGAGGACACAAGGCGAGGACGGCCCAGGCTGCCTGAAACACGCTGGCGACCACTGAGCAGGACTGAGAACACCTCTACCCGACGACCTGCAGCTGAGAGAGAAGAAGAGATAGTTAACCGTTATAATCTAATTGATTAATAAGATAATTAGATTAGTTAGGTTTAGTTAATTGATTAAATCAAGTGATGATTAAATCAATTAAAAAGGGGTTTAACTGTTGAGTCCAAACTGATTTGGTTAATCGGCTAATTGAATCAATTAAAAGGGATTGGGTTTGATCAAGTTAGAGTTGGGCTTGGGTTGAGTCATGTTCAACCAACTAACGAAATGGGACTTGTATTCAATTTAATTTAGATTAATTGATTGGGCAAAGTTTGAATTGGTTGCAGCTAATCAAGTAATTGATGGTGGTTTGGTCAGACCATGATTGTGACTAAATTGATTAGTTAAATGGGTTGGAATTTAAATAATGGTTAGGTCTAACCAAGTAGAATGGACCCAATTAAATTGATCAATTAGTAAAGTTCTAGAATGCGCCCAATCAAATTGGGCCTGGTCAATCAAGTTACAAAAAAGGAAATAAGGATGGTGGAGAGGAGAATAGAACCCAAGACCTCCCACAATCCATTATTGGGCCTTAACAACCAAGGCTCTCTTTCACTTGTGATTTAATAAATCAGGTTTGGTTAGTTAAAAGTCAGAAAAGGAAATAAAAGGGAACATATGGTAAGTGGAGAGAATTGAACCCGAGACCTTTCCAAAGGGAGTGGTGGGCCTTAACCACTAAACCCTCATGTTCTATCTATGAAAATAGATGAATTTAGTCATTTTAGGTAAGATGACATAGGAACACAAGGAAAGGCCCACAAGTTGGACTTGGGCCCGTTTAGAGCATCTTGCATGATAATTTGATATATTACCGACATTAATATAGAATTTATTATCGAGGTTTTAAGATAGAGTCGTTACTGGTAGGGATCTTGTAGAGTAATCCCGATCGACTTTATTGAGGTAAGTACAGCTTGCCTCGTTCCCACTCTTGAAGTATTCTTTGACTTTGCTTATATCATATTCTTGATATTATTGCTTTTGAGACCATACATGCTTCCTTTATTAGTTTGGAATTCTTTTTGAGCATGCTTGGTTGTTTCGGGATGTTGATATCCATGTTTGTTGTTTGGTCTTCTTCGGATTTAGTGGGCGTGGGGGCTTCTGATGGGGAAGCTTGATCGGGGGCGGGACACCACTGGCGTTTGACTTGCCATGCGGAGGGATGATACTGCTGGTTTTCCTACTGTCGGTGGGGGTGATTCAGCTGTGTCAGCCAACATGTACAAAGAGGTGGCGCTACCGACATACGACTACGAGGGTGAATGTACGGCCGGAGGAGTCGAGTTTCGCACAAGTTTCGCGATGATTGTGGCCGGGGAAGACGATTGTTGAACTTCCATTGGAACTCTTATCGAAGCCTATGGGCTTCCATAATTAGGGGTCGTACCTTGATTCTTTTTGTGGTAGACTCCTAGGGATTTCTTGAGGGGTGTGGCCCCAAGATTTGACTTGATTATCATTTTTACTTGATATTATGATTTTCTTGAACCCAACCCCCCCTCGGGGGTACTTACTGGGCCATAAAAAATTGAAGACCCATAAAAAATCGATCGATTAACACAACCATAAGACCATCATGGACGTTTGCATGTTTCCATGGAAGTTTATTTGTCTATGTTCATAAATTCCCTTACATGGTTTGAGAGGGCAACGTACTAATGGAAAGGCCATAACCAAAATTAAAAAAAAAAAAAAAAAAACAACTCCCCAAGTGTATGATGCTAAAATGGTCCTATAATGTTAGATTAGCTTTATGTTGAACAAGGAACTCATTGATGGAAGAAGCTCATTCTAAAGGGAATGAACATTAGGAGTATTTTATTAGGCAAATGGTTGGTTTCACATTGTTCTTGAGCTATGAAATAGTCCCAATGGAGCGTATTTAAAGAGATGTGACACTTGACCTTCATGTCAATGGGATGAATGGCTCAACATTCAACATGACAATTCATGGAGATGTGATGAAGATGTGGTCATTCATCTTTTCCTTTGATCCTCTATGTGATGTCACTAGAAAGAAGATATATAGAGTTTGAAATAAAAAGGGAGTATGAAGCTAAAAAAATTTATAAAAATAAAATAAATAAAAAATAAAAAAAATGGTTGTTTTAGGGAGGAATAAAATAAGGAAATGATGGGGAGCCTATATTAATCCGGAATGGGCTAGGTTTCATCTTAGGAGGAATAATAAGATGGGCCCACAATGAAGCTTAGATTTAAATGAAGTTTGGATAAAAAATAATAATATAAAAAAAGGAGAAACATGCAAGAGGGGGCCGGGCCCATCTAAAAAATGAATAAAAAAGGGAGAAAAGGCGAAATTTTGGTGATAAAAATAAAAAGGGAGAAAAGAGCGGGCGGTGATAAAAATAGAAAAGAAGCGAGAAAAGGCGAGGATGGTGATAAAAATAGAAAGAGAAACGAGAAAAAGGCAGGAATTTGGTGATAAAAAAAAAGAAAGAAATTTGGGCCCTTCATTTCTTTAAAAAAAGAAATGGGGCTGATTTAAATTATGGCTGAGAAATAGAGATCTTTAAGATGAGATGGAATACATAGTTTGGGACAGCTGATAACATCTAAATCCCGAAACAATACGTGTCTCTATGTAATGATGATGGAGCATATATCCTGAATCGGGCGATGGAATACAGATTTTGAGGCTGCTAATGCAATACAAATCACAAAGCAGCACTTTGAGACAGCTAATAAACACAAGTTTCAAAGTGGCCCATATCTCGGGGCGGTAATATGACATTCACCTAGACATGGTTGATAAAATGTAAAGCGGTGCAAATCTCAAAACGGTGATAAAGTAGGCGTTTTGAGGCAACCGATGGATCATAAATTCTAAAGGGGTGGCGAAGCATACAAGGCGGCACCATTTATATATATATATATATATATATATGATGCGTCATTTGGTCTGCAGTAAAAATGAATTCTTTTTTTTTGTGTCTACTTGTACGTTTGCCTTTAAATAGGAGGTTTCCAAGACTTTGTCTAGGTTAATTAATAATAGAGGCTTGCCTCTATTAGGAATGGAAGAACCTGCAAAACCAAAACAAATATGATATTTGTGATTCGATATGTCACCTGGTGTCTCTTCACAGACACGATGCCAAGCGGGTATTTTCGATCCCACATGTGCAGGTGGTGTGGAAGTGTTGTTTATCAGCCAGTCGTCCCTTTTATCATCCTTGGGTGTTAGTAAACTCATACGAGCAATTAAGGTCTCACGGCCATCCCCACACAACACATCACTAGCCTAGTCATCGTCATCCCCGTGATCATCATCAACTGGTACATGTCGGTCTCCTCGATTATGTCCTCTTGATCGTGCGAGTTCTTTCCCTTGACTAAGCCGGTTTTGACATTCAGGTGACTTGTGCCCCTACTCACCACATCGATAATAACGAATGACAAAGTTAGAACTACCTGACATTGGTTGCTAGGCGAGGAGGGAATCACGGTGGGAGGCTGGATGGCTTCTACGACGCTCTGATTGGTTGTCTTTTGTTCTCTTGCTTTTCAATGTGAGGCGAGCCGTTATACCTCAGCTTGATCCATAACTTGAGTGGAGGCGAGAACATCCTGCAATGGTTGTCGTATTCCTCCCGGATATCGAGGCACCGGTTGCTCCTCCATCTCGGATAAGTCTTTATCTTGTGATGGTTAATAAAAGTCTCTCTGTACTCATCTCTTGATCTTGTGCCTTGTCTCAGCGTATGAAGCGGTTGAAACAAGGTTTGGGTATATACCGAAGGGAAGAAGTGTCCTTTCATCTTCTTCTTCATCTTGTCCTAATCTGCTATCTTTGGTTTTGCTTTGCCTAAATGCTTGTAGGCTGCTCCCAAAACTCAGATAGACTCTTCAACTTGATTGCAACTAGCTTCACCTTCAGACATTCAGGGACCTCCTTGTACTAAAATATCCTCTCTATCTCATTCAGCCAGTTGATGAAGACTTTAGCATATAGGGTTTAAGTAAATTCGGGCAACTCCAACTGAGAGCCGAGATCTCCGTGACGCTCACTCTACCGTGCTTGCTGGTGCTCTTTTGGCCTTGCGCTTGGAATAGGGGTTAGCGAAGGTGGACTTCGAATTAGGTAATGCGAAACCTCACCATCCTCCAAATCTCGCGCCGCCAACCATTGGGTCAACACCGCTACTTGTCTCTTTAGATTATCGTTTATTGCTTCCAAGAAGATTGGGTTTCGAGACAGACCTTCTTCTGCAGGAACATGTCTACAACGACGACCACCACGGCCACCACGAACTCCAACTATTAATGCTGATACCACAGGAAGAAGACGATCTTTGATACCAACTGATGTCGGGTAGGGTAGTGGTTAACCTGCGGACGGTGGTAACAAGAGGATTGACAAAAGAACAAGAAAGGGGGAAGACAAATAGAGAATAAAGTCTGTGAAACTTCAAAGAAAAAATATCCACAAACCGTTGTTTAAAAAGCTTGAAAAAAACTAACCTAGATTACCAAAAAAACCTATCTTCTTATCCAAATTTGCCCAAATCGGCAAATTTTGGTTAAAAAGAAAAACTTATCTAATTCTAAAATAAGTATAAAAATTAGAGATTAAATCAGATTCAAATACTATCTTAAACTGGCATATGAAGTATTACCAAAAATGAAAAAAAGAAACACTGAAAAATGAAGAAACAATGGGGAAAACAGTTGAATTTGAGGATGAAGGAAAGGTCTATTGAGCAAACCTAGATGGTCCCCAGATGCACGTCGAGGCAAGCTTTCCGGAATTGGATTGAGCGCGTGAATCTGACTTCTGTAGCGAAAGTTATGGCCCAAACACCGAATCGCACCCAAAATCGACCTAATCTTGGAATTGACTCGACCACCTCCAGTCTTTACTTTTACCCGCCAACCTGGAAACATCTGACTCGGCGTCACGCATGATCCGCGGTGGGTTGGAAAGAACCGACCCGAGTTAGACAACACCTCTATTGGTAGATGCGGATCTCCGTGCTTGATCCAACTTAAAACCTTGGAGATAGAAAGCATGTTAGTAGTATTGGTTACCTGTTAGAGGGCTTTATCCCTCGAGGTGTTAACCTGACAATCTTTCTCCCTTTGATGCTAATGGAATATGTATTCTTCCTCCCATCATAAATAACACTACAATCATACTCATTGCCTCTAGTTAACCATAACAACTTGCACGCGACATGGGGTGTAAACTCTGTCTTCAATTGTAATTTTTGGGCCGATTGTCTTGAGACACCACCACGTTCTCACAACTACCGTTGTTGATGATCTCCTTACCAAAATTTGTGCGGCCACTATGCGGATGGTGTGGAAGATGTTGTTTCTCATCCAATCATTACCTTGAGATCATCCTTAGGTTTTGAGGACTTACATGAAGTAATTAAGGTCTCACGGTCGTCCCCACACAACACATCACCGGCCCCGTCGTCGTCATCTTCATGATCATCATAAACTGGCTCCCCAGTCTCCTTGGCCTCGTCAGCCTTTATCCTCTTCAATCAGCAGGTTCTTTAACTTTTGACTAGCAGGTTTCCGATATTCAGGTGACTTGTGCCCCAACTCACCACATCGATAACAACGAACAACAGAGTTAGAACTACCTAACGTTGGTTGCTAGACGGTGAGGGACTCCTGGTGGCGGAGGCTGGTTGGCTGACTCTAATAAGCTCATGATTGAGTGGTCTTACGTTTCTTTGCTTTTCAATAGTAAGGAAGCGTAGCCGTTACTCCTCTGAGCAGTCCATGCTTGAGTGTAGGCGAGAACATCCTGCAATGGTTGGAGTAGACCTCCCAGATATTCAGCCACCAATTGCTTCTCTATCTTGGATAAGTCATTCTGCGCGAGCAATTCGTAGAAGTCCTTTGTGTACTCATCTACCGATCTTTTGAGATATCTCAACATATGAAGTCGTTGAAACAAGGCTTAATTGGGTGTAGTCAAAGGGAAGGAAGTACCCTTCTTCTTCTTCTTCTTCTTGTCCCCAATCTGCGATCTTTGGTTTTGCTTTTGCGATCTAAATGAGCGCCGCATTTTGCTCCCACCTTGAGATACTGCGACAATTGAACTTGATGGAACTAGCTTCACCTTGAGGCGATGAGGACCTCCCTGCGTACCCAAATATCCTCCCTACCTCATTCGGCCGGTTGATAGAAGACTTGATTATATGGGTTCCTGTAAATTTAGGCAACTCCATTTAAAAGCTGAGAGATGGTTATAGCTTTCATCTAGGTGCTGCGGTGCTCTCTGGATTGCCCAAGCCAGCAAAAGGGGTTAATGAAGGTGGACTCAGATTCATGGTATGAAACCTCATGATCCTCCAAATCTCGCGCTGCCAACCGTTGGGTCAACTCCGCTACTTGTCTCTTTAGATCCTTCCTCTGCTGTAACATGTCCATTACGACGACCACCACAGCCACCATGACCGCCAACCATTGATGCCAATGCCACGGGGAATAAAGGCGATCTACGATTCCAAGCGGCGTTGAAGCAGGGTAGTGGTTAACCTGCGGGCGGTCGTAACCAGGGGATTAACAAAAGAACAAGAAAGGGGAAAGACAAACAGAGAAGAAAGTCTCTAAAACTTCAAGGAAAAATATTATTCACTAATCAATGACTAAAATTCAACCCACGAGCCGGGTTTAAATAGTTTGAAAAAAACTAACCTCGATAACCTAGAAAACCTATCTTCTTATCCAAATTTGCCCAAATTGGCAAATTTTGGTTCAAAAGAAAAACTTATCTAATTCTAAAATAACTAGACAAATCAGATAACTCCTAAGAAACCAAGATCAAATCAGATTCAAATTTTATCTTAAATATGCATACGAAGTATTACAAAAAATAGAAAAAAAAAAACACCGAAAAACGAAAAAATGATGGGAAAAATAGTAGAATTTGAGGATGAAGGAAAGGCCCATCGAACAAAGCTAGATAGACCCCACGTGCGCGTCGAGACGAGCTTTTCGGATTGAAGTTAAGCTTATGAATGCACGTAAAGCTTGTAGCCAAAGTTATTGCTCAAAAGCTGAACCGCATCTAAAACCGACACAATCTTGGAATTGACTCGACCACCTCCCCGTCATTACAATGACCCGCCAACTTGGAAAAAGCGACCGAGCCTCTGCATCAATCACCACGAGGTTGGAAGAACTGCGACCTCGAGTTATTTGCACCCTCTGTTGGTAGGTCGGGATCTCCGTGCTTGATCCACACTCAAAACACTAGAGATAGAAAGCAGGTTAGTAGTATTGATTTGCAGGTCGGAGGGTCTTCATCCGTCGAGGTGTCAACACAATCTTTCTCCCTTTGATGGTAAAGGAATATGTATTCTTCCTCCCATTATGAATAGCCTTCTGAGCATACTCATTGCCTCTACTAAACCATAACAACTTACTGCGGCATGGGGTGTAGCTACATCTTTAGCGTAATTTCTAGGCAGCGTCTTTAGACACCGTTCTCCACAACTACGGCTGGATGATCACCATGTAAACTTTGTGGAAGCCTTTGTGGAGGTGGTGTGGAAGATGTTGTCTCTCGGAGTCGTCCCTTGAAACATCCTTGGGTGTCAGGCCAGACTACTTGCGGCAATAAAGGTCTCATGGCCGTCCCACACAACACATCGCTGACCCGTCGTCATACATCCTCCACGATCATCATAAAGTGGTACGCACTGTCTCCCTCGGCCTCGTCCAGCCTTATCCTCTTCAATGCTAGCAGGCTCTTTCCCTTCGGACTAGCCGATTTTCTACATTCGGTGACTTGTGCACCGCTCACCATCGATAACAACGAACAACGAGTTAAAACTACTGGCGTTGGTTCTTTGGGCGGGGAATTGGACTCCTAGTGTGGCTTGTTTGGGCTGGCTGTGATCGTTGTTGATTGGCGAATTCTATTACTGCTTTGCATTTCAACGATGATATAGCACGATGGTAAGCCTGTGAAATAGTACATAACAAGTGCAAACTGAGAACGATTACGTAATGGTTGGCATTAGACCTCCTATATATCGAGCCATCGGTTTCTCCTCCGTCTTAGATAGATAAGTTGTTCAGCTTGCGATGAATTGGTAGAAGTCCCTCTATATACTCATTTATCAATCTTGTGCCATGTCTCTCAGCGTGTAGCAAACTATTGAAACAAGGTTGGTGTAGTGAAGGGGAGGGAAGTGCGCTTCATCTTCTTCTTCATCTTATCCCAATCTACGATCTTTTGGTTTGCTTTGCCGATCCTACGTGAAGCCATGCCCTTTACTCCCATACTTGCGGATGCTTTCGGCCTTTCAACTTGATTGAAACTAAGCTTTACCTTGGACATTCGGGGACCTCTTTGTACTCAAATATCCCTCTCTACCTCATTCAACCAATCAATGAAAGAATTCAACATGTTGGGTTTCCGGTAAATTGAACGCTTCAGCACTTTGAGGCGAGAGATCTCAAGTGGCAGCTCCTCTAATACGCGGTGCTCGGAATTTGCCCATCGAGAATAAGGTTTAATGAAGGTGGACTGGTCATAGTGCGAAACCTCACGATCTCGCCAAATCTACGCCGCCAACCGTTGGGTCAACTCACGCTACTTGTCTCTACATAGATCCTCGTTCATGCAGCTTTGCGGGGGCCGATTGGGTCTCAGGCGGACCTTCCTCTACGGAACATGTCCGCCCACGATGACCACTCTGGCCCGCAAGGACCTCAAGCCATTGATGTCGATGCCACAAGAATAAGGCGATCTCCGATACCAAGCTGACACCGGGCAAGGTAGAATTGGTCAACATGCGGTACATGTTAACTTGGGGATTGATAAAAGAACAAGAAAAGGGAAGACAAATAGAAGGAAGTCTACGGGAAACTTCAAAGGAAAAATATTATTCAATAATCAATGACTAAAATTCAACCCATTATCACTAGGGTTTAAATAGCTTGAAAAAAATAATCTAGATAACCTAAAAAATCTATCTTCTTATCCAAATTTGCCAAAATCGGCAAATTTTTGTTGAAAAGAAAAACTTATTTAATAATAAAAATAACTATACAAATAAGATAACTCCTAAAAATCCGAGATCAAATCGGATTCAAATCCTATCCTAAATTGACATACGATATAAAAATGGAAAAAAAACCAAAAAATAAAGAAACTACGGGGAAAACAATGGAATTAGGATAAAGGAAAGGTCCATCGAGCAAAGCTAGATAGACCCCACGTGCGTGTCGAGACGAGCTTTCTGGATTGGGGTTGAGCGGGTGAATCTGACCCTTTTAGCCAAAGTTATGGCCCAAACACCTAACCGCACTCAAAACCAACCCAATCTTGGAATTGACTCGACACCTCCCGTCTTTACGTTGACCTGCCAACACAGCAACATTTGACTCGAGCCTCTGTATGATTTTATCTCACCGTATGAAGAAGATCCTTTCTTCTAAATATGAGGAGGTAGAATTTGACATGCAACGCCCTCCTCCATACAAGCAATGGGCATACACAAGGAACAACAAATACACATGGCCATCTCATACAATGAATGTAGAAGGTTATTCAAGAGGACAAAGGGAGGAGAGTATTGGAGAAGTGGCCCAAATTGAAGCCCAGAAGGATAAGATTACTGTAATAACATCGAGGCTGGTATACTTGTCCTCCACGAGTGGGGCGAGTACTTTCGAGGCTTCTCAGGATTAACATTCATCATCAATCATCTACAACCTAATTTGACGGGCAACCAAGACCTCTACCTGAAGGTAGAACACATCAATAAGTACATAACAGGCTGACCTGATATAACATGGCTAAGGCTTTCATATCAAAAAAAAAAAAAAAAAAAAAAAAAAAAACCATGCGCGAAAGATGGGAAAATATAACTTCTTCTATGGTACAAGTTAATGATAAACCTCAAGTTCCAAGAAGTGAAAATTTGTAGAGGTACATAAGGAGAACTTAAGGACTAAGGATGAGGAACACGATATAAAAAGCTTACCTGATGAGGAGTTTACTCTAAGGAAACTGAAGATGTTTACCCACCACCACCTTTCCATCAAAGGTTTCTAGGGCAAGGGCCTAATGAGCAGATGCACTATCAGCTTTGCAAGGGTAGAAAAAATGCTTATTTTGCAATCCTAGAAAGGAGGAAGAGTGCTCCATAAAGCCAAGCACTAAGGCCACTACACCCTTTGAGTACCTGGAAGAAGTTATTCTCTTTGCTGAAGATAAGAAATGGCATAGTGACACATTTCCAAAGGAGGCCAGCATGCAGTTTGAAAGTGACTTACAGAAGAAAGATGTGGAAAGGAATGATGAGACTTTGTTGTTTTCTCCTTCCCCTCAAGAGCTGCAGTCACACAAGAATAGTGAACAAATTTAGAAAGCAAAGTTAATATCTTTCAATGAAGTTGTTCATGAATGCAAATCTCCAGAATGTATGTGCTCTATCAAGCTTGGCCTCCAACCGCGATGGAGTTTCAACAACCCTTGAAACACAATTCCATTATTGAGGAAATTGATAGATGGCACAATAACACCATAGCAGCATGAAGAGCTGAATAGAGACATCATTTAGGCATTACGAAGCTGCTATTGGAGGTTTTTGAAGCTAAAAGGGGTGGGGTAACACACGATTAGAGGCAAGCGCCTTCCTCTCTTTCTGCTGCATTCCATGTTCAAAAGTTCTGGGCCTTCATAAAATAGAGAAGGCAATACAAAGGCAAGGGGATAGAGAAAGATGTAGTGCCCCTCATCATCAAGAGGACAAAATAACAGTTTTGTGGGTCGAGCTAGAGACCTAAAATCTAGCTCTTCTTGGGAAGCAACCCAAGGGAGTAAAAATTTAATTTTTATTCATTTTCATTCGTAGTTTAGATTTAAATTCTAGGCTAAGTTTATTTTAGCCTCTTTAATTAAATTAGTGTTAGCAATAAGGATTGCCATGATCGGGGATTATTGTACAATTTGAGTTTGGGGGTGCTCATTGTAACACCCTTCTCCTTTTTAGGGGCAATTATCACACACCGGCCAGTCGGGGAGTGAACCCCGGCCTAAGGTTGTATAAACTAAGAATTAAATCATAAACAAATACTAACAATATGAAAAACATAGAGTTGAATCCAACAACAGTACAAATCATAAGTTATACAACACGAGTATGTTTAGGAATGCTTCTACTTGTATTTTTGCCTCAATGATAGGAGGTGAAATGTTCCCACCCAGGAAGCGTGCGAATTTGTAGGATGTCCGAAAATCACTTTGAAGGTATATCATTAATGCGTGAAGAGACACCAGGCGATAAATTGAATCACAAATGTCATTTTTTGTTTAGTTTGTGGGTTCTTTCATTTCTAACAAAGGCAAGCCTCTGTTATTAATTACCCCAGACAAAATCTTGGGAATCTCCGATTAAGGGGAAAAGTAGTAAAGGCAATGAATAAAAATAATTTCATTTATTTTCAAAATCATAACTTTATTACACATATTTGTAATATATATGTATATCATTTATTTATATATTTGTATATTTCATTGGTTGTCTCAAGATGCCTGCTTTGCTGCCGCTTTGAGATCAGTATTGTTTTAATATTTATGTTTGTGTCGACCGCCTCGAGATTAATGTCTCACTGTCACTTCAAGATATATATTATTTGTATTTACTGGTCATCTCAAGATTCATATTTCATCAGTCGCAGCAAAATATGTATTTTACTATTCACACCAAGACGCACACCACCTTAGGGTGGTACAGTGTTGCACGCCGCAAGATAGGTGCCGTTTCATCACATAAATTTGGGCTTGCATAATATCTTAGCTAGCCTTAGTAAGGAGTCACATGTCCTTCTCTCTATTAACATTCATTTTGAGAACCCTTTTTTATTTATTTTTATCCTTTGTGATGTACCATGATTTGATTTTTTTTGGTCAAAGTATGACATAAGCATCAATAGCTTGTACTTGGAGCTGATAGCATAGTATTAAGCTGTTCATTCCATGGTTCACATTGGCCGGTCAATGCTCGCTTTGTATTTATCCTTAAGTTCTTTGCATTAATAACATCTTGACAAAGTATTTAGAGCAAGAGCATTTTTAATATTTGCATGAATGTACATAGTGATAGTCACACTTTGTGGGGCATTGTTCTGGAGGCTCTTGAATTGGTTTAGTACAAGCTTTATCAGAGTTGAAGAAATGACCTCGTATCTCATCAAGCAATTCTTGTGGAACAAAGATTCATTCAATGGTAGTTTTATAAGAAAACAACTCACAGTCTTCAATTACATCATGTTGACTTTGCCATGACTTGGAGATCATATCCTAGAGATAGTGATTGAAATGACCCTGCAGTGCTATTTCAGCTCCAATACTGTGTACATAGTTTGCTATGCACTCCTCCCATATTCCATAGCAAGGGCAATCACTTGAATTTCATTGCATGAAGCCGCTTGATAGGGAAATGTCTGTGCTGCATGTCATAATCATTAGGAGCTGCAAGGTCTTCATTGCTATTATGGTACAATCTTATTGATTTAAAGCCATGTGACTTCTTTTAAACATTTCATCAAGCATTTGAGGGGCATGTTTCATAACTAGGTATTTTGCATGGCTTTGAGAATACTTTGTCATTAGATTTTACAACAGTGTATATTCACTGAATTATATGTATATGATATCTGTACAGGAGATTCCAACAACCCCATAATACTCATTCATGACATCCCATAACATCACACATAACATTCATAATATTCAAGACTATTGCAGCAGTCCCATGGTAATTCTGCAGCAACCTATCAATTTATGAATTTCATCTCACTTAATTTCTGGGCAACACTTGCAAACCCCACTTGAATCTCCATAGTCTGTCCTAATTTTTTGTGGTCTCTTGTAATTAATCACTATCACAAGATTGACGACATAGACTTTTAGTGAACCCTTGGGAGCATCTCTTTTTCTTCATAATAATAAAGTATATAGATGCTTTATGATGGTGATCTCCTATCAGTAGTACTTGCTGAGAATTGGCAGGGTGTTGGTGAAGCCGTGAAGGAGCGCAGAACTTCCATCCTCCATAATGGTTATATATAAACTGTTGATCTCTCCAGCGGCAGCATCGGAGGCCGGAGACTCGTTAGTGAAGAGGCGCAAAGCTTCCATTCTTTGTATATATATACTCCTTTGGTGGTGATGCTCGTCTCGGTCCTCATGCTTTGGTCGGTCACATGGGATCATATATATATAAAGTATAACCCCACAGAGTTGGTCATGTCTTGGTTGATTATGCTTTGATTGGTCATGCTTTGACTCTTGCATATAATATACATAAAAGTATATAATCTTCAGCCTCTTCTCCGGTGACCGTGGCGCAAAAGCGCAGAAGATAAAGGAGCTCAAGTAGGGTTCCTTCCAGGCGATGCTTCAACGATGGCGTTTCATCGGTGGTAACGGACATATTTTCCGGTGATACTACGGCCTGTGCACGGACTCGAGCGCGTATCCTTCGGCAAAGCCATCGGATCTGAGGGTGCGTGTCCTTTGCTTGCGAGATTGAACCATAGAAGACTACTCTTCTTTCTCCAGCGGTCACGGAGGCTTGGCGAAGGCGACAGCGGAGGCTTGGCGATCATTAGGACTTCTTTGGCGGCGATCTAATTCAGAAGCGGAGACAAATGTTATTCCTTGAGGGCAATAGGCGTTTGGTGGCGGCGTGAGCCTCAATCTCTTGTGGAATTAGGGCCTATATGCGGACCCAAAGCCTATATCGCTTCAGCAAGGCCATCGGATATAGAATTAGCGTCCATTTGCACAGCTCAAATTACCGCGAGGAGAGCTCTCCTCTCTCCACGATTCTGAGGGGCTTTGGCGGAGTGGTATTTGCAGCAAGCTTGCTCAGTGGCAGCGTTGGCGTCGAACTTGTTGATGGCGGCGCGTCGTGGCCGGGCTTATTGACTATAAGCGACTTAGCGTCCAGTGAGAGGCAACCAGGATGGTTGGGTTCCATCAAAACAAGGGGAAAGAGGGTGTACCTTGTGCTCTTTTCTCTCTTTTCCTCTCTAACTCCTTTTTTTTTCCTTTCTCTCTTGATTTCTTCTTCTATTTCTCCTGCCTCCCTCTTATATATCAGCCCCCTTTGATTTTGATTATTATTTTTCGCCTCCAATCTCTCCCAGCCACCACCTTCCAATTTCATTTGATTTGATTGATTCCCTTTTATTATTATTATTATTATTATTTATTATTATTTTATTTATTATTTTATTATTTTTATTTACATAATATTATTTATTTTTATTTATGATTATATTTGCTTTTTTTGCTTTAATATATTATTATTATATAAATATATTATTTAGTTATTATTATTATTATTATATTATATTATTTATTTATTTATTTATTTGAATTTGAATTTGAATTTTGACTTAAATGGTGATTTGGACTGATTGATTGATTCCAATTTGGTTGATTTTTGATTTTTTTTTTATTTGGCTTGATTGATTTATTCTCTTATTTATTTATTTATTTATTTATTCATTTGAATTTAAATTTGAATTTGAACTTTCACTAAAATTGTGATTTGGTTTGATTGATTGATTCCAATTTGGTTTGAATTTTTTATTTGGCTTTGATTGATTGACTGAATTCTTTATTTCTTTATTTGATTTAAATCTTAATTTGGCTTGATTGATTTATTTGTTTTCTTTCTTGATTTTTTTTATTTGAATTTGGTTTAAATTTTGATTTGGCCGGTCCTTCATCCAAATTTTAATTTGATGATATTTTTTTATATTGCCTCGAGACTTGTTCTCAGGCTATATATATCCTTGATCCGTCTCAAGATACAACCAGATGGCTATTTATTTGTTTTAAAATCCTAATTAGTCAAGATCAAGATCCAATGGGGTATATTTCTTTTATTTTATTTTATTTTATTCTTTTTTATACATAAACAAATGCCCCTTCATACTTCTCTCACAAATTTTTTTTGTGAGATTGAGTGAGAGAAATAGGAATCCCCAAATCCATTATTCTTGTCATGGCTAATATTTCTCAACCCTTATTGGACGTGACTCAAGATTGCAGCGAGCCTCCTCAAGGTCATGTCTTCATTCGTCATAGCCACATCTTTGATTTGGATCGAGCCAGCGATTAGATATTAAGGAGAGGAGCATTGAGAATGGGTGAAAGCGCCCTCAAATGCGTCTAGCCATTGCTTTCAATTGAGCCGCGAATCTACGGTGTGAAGATGGTTTTCTTGATGCGGTTTATTTGAAACTTCGAGGTGACGTGAGATATTTGAGGATGTTCCAGCCTTTCGGGCATAAGATCATGATGGCGTCACCGATCCGGTGTGGAGGGTAAGGAGCCCGTTAGGAATAATTTGATTGATCTCCCATATTATGCTTTATGTGCCAAAGACATAGTCAGCGGATATTCTCAAGAACTATCCCAGTAGAGCTTGTGCGGGATTGTGGCTTCAATCAGGGTGTTATGACATCGGCGTGAATTTTATAAAGCATTAGTGGAACTATAATTGTCCGGAGACTAATACTTTCCACTTTTTGTCTTTGGGAAGTAGGAATTTCATTATGGGAAATCAATCAACTTGGAGGGCTTCCAATTATCCGGTGATATGTATGATGAAGTTGGGCCTCACAATGACATAATTTCTTGAGGGAGTGGTTCCTAAATCTCTTGTTTTGAGGAATCTTTTCAACATCTTTCCAATGGCTTGCAAGGCAGAAAGTCTTGTCGGGAAGTATTTTTGAGGATTGGGTGGACTTTTTAGGAAGCCCAGTTTGGTTCTCGATATGGTTCGACATCTGATCCTCCTCCAAAGCCTGTTTTTAACACAGATTTAGCCGCTTTCATGGCCCTTTGGATATGCCTTTTTATTATACCAAACTATCGCAAGGTGATCAGGCATGGAGTTTTCATGATGGCATGCAACATTGCGCATGGGAGGAAAGTAGTTTTGCCCCGCCGGTGTTGGCAAGTTTATACATGGGATTAAATGCCATGGTTAACCACGAGGAAGGACGGGTTTTCTACCACGGTTTTCCCCATTCACTTAGATATGCATGGGTTGGTTGTCATTTTAGGAGGGTGCTTCTTGAAGAAAAATAGAGAATAACACTTTGAGTTTCCACTAGGCATTTGTGGAATTATTCCCTACTCTATTTAACAATCCTATAGATGTGAGGAAATTCATCGGGTTCGGAGATGAATTTTATATAGCGTCCTTCTCATTCATGCATCATGGTGGCGAGGCGGTGAGAGACTGGGATATCCGAAGCCGGGGCCGAAGTATTGGATTCTCATACTATGGGTATGTGATGTGCCTCCGTTGTGGAATTCTTCCCCTTGATTGTGCGCGGGGAGATTTGTTTGCGAACCCTACAATCCACACCGATTTGGGCATCGGTTTGGGTATGATAGGCACCTCCAACTTATGTTGGCGTTCCTAGAAGGGCTTCCTCTGTTAGGGTTCTCACGGGTTGTGGCTTCACTTTTCCCTTGAGAAGACTTCCGGCCTATTCTACATTCGAACCACGACGAGCGGAGACTCATATTGCTTTATGCACAAAAATGGTTCAGGAACGTGGAAGCTTTCTTACATCAAGACTATTCATATTTGATTCAGGATGACCTCAAGGACAAAAGAGTCATTGTAAGAGATTGGGAGCTATGATCACCCTCAAAGAAGCTACATTTTCTTGACCAAAGTATATTCATTAGCCTTGGTAGTTCTACCTCCAAGCGGAGTCACCCCGATGTTGATTCATTTGATTTAACGAAGCGACAATACGCCCAAGGTAATCTATTTATTTATTCATCTTCAATTTCATGTTTTGAGAGAACTTTTCTGAAAATTCATTTATTCAAGCCTTGCTTTGTTTGGTCTTGTTTTTTGTTTTTGTATTTTTTGTTTTTTTTTGGAATATCCTTCTTTTTTTATTTTACCCATTCAGATAGTCTCCCTTTTTTTTTGGAAACATTCTTTTTTGAATTCCTCCATTGATGACCGTCAATCAACCATTTTTTCTTTTCGGAAATATTACTTCTCCTCTTTTTTTCTTTTTTCTCCTTTTTTTTTTTGAAGATTTTGATATTATCCTTTTTTAGGACCCTTCAATAAATTTGTCCCACATAATGAATTTGTTCATTTAGGTCATCAAACAACCCTTTTCTTTTGGGAAATATTCCTTTTTGAAGATTTTAATATTATCCCTTTTTAGGACCTTTTCATAAATTTGTCCGACATAATCAACTTGTCCATTTAGATCGTCAATTACCTTCCTTTTTTTGCGGGCATCTGAATTACTTGATACTCCATTTAGAGAATGCGAGGGTTGTCCAAGATCCCCTTATTGGTATGCAAGTTTTTTTTTTTTAGTTTATTTTTAAGGTTTAAACTTGAGGCTTAAAATTCACGGAGATCAGAATCGATGATGTTCTTCCATCGACTTGGGAATGCCTCGGGATTCTCCGATCGGTAAGAAAAGATATCTTTGAACTAGCGTGTATATTTCTTGAGGGGTCGATTAAAATTCTAATTTCAAGTCTAATGAACCCGCCAAATATTGATGTTGTAGTCGGGGAAGTTGATCCCAATCCCGTACAAGGTATGCCTCTTTTTTTTATATGTATGCATATATATATATATATATATATATATATATATATATCAGGTAAGATCATCAGGAATCTCTTGTTCATTTGGTCACCTCCCATTTTAGCCACGGAGCATGTTTGTATGGATGGAAAGAACATCAAAAAAATAAGCTAACATGTCAATTTTCATACAATTTGGGAACTTGTAGGGTCTTCATCTTAACGGGTGAAAATTTATAGAAATCTTACCAGTTCAAAATTTCACCCGTTAAGATGAAGACCCTACAAGTTCCCAAATTGTATTTTTTTGATGTTCTTTCAATCCATATTGGATTTTCTCAAAACACTATACAAGTAGGCTAAAAAAAGGTGACAGCACTTGCACATTGATAAGGCCGACCGCATAGTATCATGACCCTATATATATATATATATATATATATATATATATATATATATAGTCGCGGTCAACGACTAATCGATTAAAGTCCGCTATATGAGATGGCATATCGGTAGAGGCCCTGCAGTACTTCCGGCCCAATAGTGTACTCACATAGCGGGCCGACACCATTTGCGGTCCACTGTACTATATCATGCCAGTATATATATGTTGTTAATGCAAAAATCAGGGAGAACCCACGATTCAGGTCAACAATTGAATTTTTAGATGGATTGGGGAGGGGATTTGGATGAGATCGAGAGAGATCGAAAGGGGAAAACTCAAAAGAGAAAGAGAAAGAGACAAAATTTATGTGGAAACCCCAAATCTGGGAGAAAACCACTATGGATCTCCATGAAATTACAAGATGATTTTTGTAATTTGAGTTTCTGGAGATTCAGGGTTTCACCGATCATCCAAAGGTTGAAGATGACTTGATGAACTCTTCTATTTATATGCTCCAGGTAAGGGTAGTTACTTGGGGAGCAAGCCACTTTCAATAGACCATGTGGAGGCTAGTGGGCTAGCTCCTAATTAGCTACGTGGGTGCCAATTTGGAGTTAGTTAGGTTGACAGCTCATATTTCTTCTAGATGTTTCTAGATTGCCAGGTTTGTATTCGGTTAGATCGCAATGACATTTTTTCCAGATGTTTATAGATTACCAGGCTTGCATTTGGTTAAGTCTCAACAGCTTTAACGGCAATTCCTTCTAGAAGAAAGGTGAGTTCTTCAGTTCCTGTCGCGGCCTGCGAGCTCCGGGCTTGTGTCGCCTTCTTCAGGTTAGGATGCATGGCCTCTGAAATCTGAAGAGGTGAGTCTTCATTACCCGAAGAGGTCCACTTTGATGGAACCGAGGCGGTCGCTTCCTTTCAGTTTCCCGAGGAGAACGATGCTAGGGGTAAACTCGAGGAGGTTATTGCTGCGAGCGGATGGATGAGATTAATCCGTAGTATGTCGGATGGTGGAGTTCCTCGGTTTTACCCTTATCATTCAGTCCCCAAGTATGCTTGTGATAGCTAAGCATCTGGATAGATCTTGCTTGACCCATGTTCCGTTCTTGGGAATCTTGTGCCACAAGGCGGCGCTTGATCACGAGGTTGATTTCTCTAACAGGGCGTGGCATCCATTCATTTGCTTTTAGCGGTAAGGCGCATTTAATGCGGCGTGCTTTTAGTGCATCGTTGTGTCTTTCCAAAAGCGTCGCCCGTTGAAAGTAATGATGATTTCGGCATGGTGGTTGGTCCCATCATTGGCGACCGGGGCATTTATCCAACGGCCTTTCGAGTGCACTCGATCCACGGCCTCATGATTTTTGAATTTGAGCGAGGCGTCTCGGATTATCCGTTTCCTTGATAGTAAATCTTGTCGTTGAATCCTTATCCGCCGGTTCATATAAAGGTACTTGGCCGATTGAATTTTATTTAAATCTCCCCCAAATCGTCAAAGATTTGCTTTCTTCTTCATCTTCTCTTCTGTGCATGTTTCTTGGAGTGACCTGCACTACGATTCATCTCCCTGTTTAGAGTATTCCCCGGATGGCTCCAATTACTACGTCTTCTTTTTCACTGTTGATTCTCGGTTTAGATCTCCGAGCACGAAGCTAAAGTAGTTCAAATTGTTTTTAAGAAACCGAGTCGGGCGCTGTTGGCGAGTATCCATACCTTCTTTTACGCCAATAAGATCAATGAAATGTTGTTGATTATAGTATTTGAGAATCCCTTCATCTTTAAGTTATAGGATTCCTAGAGCTTCCCGGAAACACGCTAGTTCCCCATCAAGCGAAGGAGAAATAGGCATTTTGTTTATTATGATACTTTGATTGGTGGCACGAGGAGAAAGCTTCCTTTTCGAAATTTGTTTGTGATATCTTTAATGAATTGAAGGACACTGTCGCTTCTCGGCTAGCTCCCAATTCTTGAAAGATGCCTCTGCTTAGCTTTGTTATTGTTTACCTTCACTTTAGTGGTATAGAGAGCGCTTTGGTAGAGATAGATTAGAAGTTTTACTTGGAGTTTGGTAGGAGAAGTCTCTACTAAGCTGGTACTTCTTTGGGGTTTGACACAACACCTTACGTTTCCGTGGCGCTGTGCCATCCACTCCCACTTAAGGGTTGAAAATCAAAGAATTTTTCTTTGTCTCTAGTTACGAGGAGGTACTCCCCAAACCTCAAATCCAGATGGGAAAGAGAGGGATCTTACCCCGATGAAGAAGAAAGAAGGTATAATAAGCTTTTTAAAGAATGTTACGATCTTTTGAGAATTGACCACGCATTGGCTCACTTGAGGAGATTCCTTTCAAGAAGCTAAGCGGCCTCTCACATTGCCACAGGTAGGAGGAGAAACTTATCCTGACGGAAATTTCTTTTCTCTTTTTTTAATCATTAGATCAAGCTCATCAGTGATTCGGTTTTTACTGTTTTTTGGCTCTGCCGAGAGCAAAAAGGAGCCCGACTAACGCCCGAACGTCGACATGTGAGCAACTTTACATTGAATACCCATTAGAGCCGAAAGAGGCTGATTCAGGTTGAGGAGCATCAAAATAGGATAAGAAGAAGGAGGAAAGAGAAGCTCTTGAGCCGGAGAACCAACCTAAAAAGAGCCCTACCGCAAAGAAGAGAGGTCTTGCGCTTGAAAAATTGGCAAACTACTATTCCCGAGGCCACATGGCAGAAGCCCCTCAGAAGGATTGGCTTGGGAGTTCTAGCTGATGTCGAGGCAAAGGGCCCGCATGAGGGTGTTGTAAAAATTATGAAGAAGGTGGGTGTCCCAGTTGCCTCCCCTCCCTTGAGGTTCTTGGAGTGAGGATTCCAACGGTGGCCTCTCGTGATTAACATGGGCCGGCCCGATGGCCCAGCGGTACCACGGCTTCGGCGATGCGGTTTAAAGTGCTTTCGTCCAGCGATAGAAACTACGCCCTCACATTTTCTGCCCGTTCCCGAATCCCCTCCACATTAGGGGAAGAGCCTCGAAGTTAGCGAAGTTGAAGAACTTTCTTACGCTCCTCCCCGGCTCGAGGGAGGGCCAAAGTGCATTCCAGCTCCTTTTGCTCCCCGAAGGCGTTGGGGAAGGGGTAGGTGAGGAATTAAAGAGCAGAGGCAAGCGGCGATTCACTGCGGCTACTATTACCTCCCTACAGCGAGGAAAAGCTCCCACCGCGTTGGAGAGAAGGGAAAGAGCCTACGCCACTAGTAGTTTGATACGTGTGAATGTGAGATCAATAGAATGGCCTCTTTACTTCAATCCATAATGCGGCACGTCCTTCAGCCGGTTTGGAGTTGCTTTGTTCCGAGGATATGGAATCAAGGCTTGATAATTGGGAAGAGGGATGAGATGGCCCCAGCTCATCTTTGAATAGCGAGTACATGCAGCGTAAGTATTTCCTTACTTGCAAGGTATTTCCACTGCGGATCACATCCCTTAAATTGCTTAACAGCTTCACGTTTTACTCTTTTCTGAAGCGACATTCTTTGGGCCGGTGCCTGTACATACGTTAGAGAGAGAGGAAGGATCTCCGCCTACACCCTAAGCTCTTCGGGAAGGGGAAAGGATTTCCAGCTTTAAAAGCGAAAAAGGGCAGAATTAAGGCTTCTACCGGACTCCCTCTCTACGCTTTCCAATGCGGAGGTCTTCTCGATGAAGAAGAAGAGAGGTACGAGGGAAGATCAGAAACCCTTAATGCGATGGGGAAATAAAAGAGCTACAAGGCCGCTCTGATGTAATGATCAAAAGAACCCGCGAAGCTCTGGAAGATAGGTTTGCAAATTTGGTTGAGGGGAAGTGGGGCGCGGTAGGGGAGGAGTCGGTAAAGATGACCTTGGAGTTTGATTTCAGTTAAGGGAGCGAGATGAAGGCCACGACAAAGGAGAACAAGAAGCTCTAGGAAGACTTAAATGCTACATCCCTTCTTCTTGATTAGAGTGAACCGTCTCATCCTTATATTTTCTGAAGGGGAAAAAGAGAAGCTCTCCTCGAGAGTGGCTTCTCATCCGGAGGAGACCCTCAAGCTCTCATGTCGACCATATCAAAGAAGTTGAGGCCATTTTCTCTAGTGAAGTCACGGCAAATATGATATTGGTTTTCTTACTTGGTGGGACTGATGCTTTCGAGCTCTTAGGAGAGTGAAATGCGCAAGAGCTATTCCCAAGTAACATTGAAGACCAGCTTCTAAATTGGACTTCTCCACTCGACCCTATAAGAAAGGGGCTCAGAGTTTTTTAGCTAGAGATCCCAATGTTGGCGGTCCCGATGAGGGAGTGGCAAGAGGACCCTTCTTGGGGTGAGGGAGGGTGGGCTGAGATGAGGTATTGATTTTGCTTCATTAATTCTCTATTTCATTTTATGATATATCAAAGTATTCCTATTTACTTCAACCCCTTTCCCTTGTTTCAACAAGTCTGCAGGAGGGATCTGTTCCCATTGGAAGGGAGCTCAGAAGGGAGGCTGATGGTGACCTTGCAGGTATTGGCTCCCCTATACTTGATCACCTAGCCAATAGTCCCACTACTGTGAAAGAAGCGATCTTCCACGACTTGAGCTTAATTATGACTCTTGTTTTTGTTACAATTTTTCTTTTCTTCCCCCACTACGGCTTGTAACTTGAATCACATCTAAATGAGAGATTTCTTTGGAGTTGTTCTTATCAGCCTCCAAATGAATAGAACTGCGCTTTATTTGCACTTTTTATTTTATGTTTTACCAAAAATACTTTAGATGCTTTGCTTTAGAGCATGCTTGTGAATAGACAAGTAGCAAGATGCTTGTAAGCTTCGAGGGAGATTGTATTAGCCAAGTGATTACAACGCCGATTAGATTTTCACGAGGAGGGAGTGGTAGTTGGTGTGGTGAAGTAGTTAAATCTTCTCAGAGTTGAGTTGTAGTCAAGTGGCGAAGTTCTTGAATTTTCGAAATTGACCCACGATAGCCGATCGAAGCGGCTTTGAGCTATTCAGAAGAGAGTTTTAGCTAAGCGATTTAAAGCGCTTCAAGCTTTCGAGGCGGGGTTATAGCCAAGCGATCGTGAGCGCGTAACAAGCTTTTTCGAGAAGCATGTTATAGACAGCAGCGTCCGGGCGCTTAGAAGCTATTTCCTAGGAGAGTTTTGTAAGTGATAGCGTCGGCAACTAAGGATTTTTCACGGGGTGGGTTATATCCAAGCGATCAAAGCCCTTTAAGCTTTTTCTTTGCGGGTTATAATATAGCGATCAGGCGGCTTAAAGCTATTTCAGGGAGAGTTTTAGCCTTGAAGCCGATCCGAAGCGCTTTAAGCTTTTCCGAGGTGGGTTATAAGCCAGCTGATCAGGAAGAGGAAACTTAAAACTATTTCTCGAGGAGAGTTTTAGCGAAGCTATCGAAGCACTTTAAGCTTTTTCGAAGCCTGAGGTTATAGCTACAAGGAAGGTATTTCTTGAAGTAACAAGGATGCTTTATTTTTTAAGAAATTACAATTGAAGGGACTGAATTTATTGATAATACCTTCCAGTAATTGAGTGAGAATGAAATATGGGCGCTTTAATCTCTTTCTATTCATCCTAGTGAGCCAGTAGGTTCTAGGCCTTACAATTTCTTCAACAACATATGGTCCTTCCCAGTTCGGCTTTTGTTCACATCAAACTTGTTCGCCCTCAGGACCAGATCCCCAATTTGGAAGGTTACTTACTTCACCTTCTTGTCATAGAAGCGCTTCACTCTCTAGCGATAAGATGTCGCCTTGACATTGGCTTCATCTCTCCTTTCCTCCAAGAGATCGAGTTCCGCCTTGAGCTGCTCCTCGTTTACCTTAGGATCAAAAACACGGGTGGGGGGCGTTGGCACTCTCGTCTCGGGTGGGATCTGACTTGGAACCAAATGTAGGGGCAAATGGGGTTTCTCCGGTTAGGGGTTGGGTGAGTGGTTCGATAGGCCCACTTAGGGTCCACGGAATCTCCACTCCAACCAAGGGAAGATCCATGACGAGAACCCTTGTCTTCAAACTATGAAGAAGAGTTCTATTATGGATTTACTTCCCACCTGGCCATTTTGCTTGTGGATGTATGGCTTGAAGTCAACACAGTGCTCAATGTTGAACTTATGGTAAAAGCGATATGAAGGTTGTGTTCTTGCGAATTGGCTGACTATTGTATGGAGTTATGAAGGCCCTTTGGGATCTGTTTCTACAAAGAACCGACCTCCACCAGAGAAGCGGCTTTGCAAGCATTCTCCGTAATAGATGGCTTGATTGGTTTGGCTTGACCCATACTTTGTGAGAAGTAATCAATGGCAGCAATAAATAAACTTCATTTGTCCGCTCCCACGGAGAAGGGGACAAGGATATCAACTCCCCATGGGGAGCAAGCGACCTAGGACTTACAATTGAAGTCCAAGTGAGGGAAGGCGTTCTTGGACATTAGAGTGAGCGTTGGCGCAGCGTCACATTCTGAACAAACTTGGCGGCGTCTTTGGCCCAGCGATTGGCCGATGTATATACCTTGCGAAGCATCTCTTGTGACTCGAGGGGCTCTTCCTCTAAGGTGGTCGCTTTGTTTCACCTCCATGAATCTCACAGTAAGACATATTCCCTCTCCTCCGAGGAGGGCCTTAAGCATTTTAGATATGGCAGGTGAAGGACCTTTTGTAGAGTTGACCTTTGATTATCTTTGTAGCTTGAGCGGCTCGGAACAACGATCCATGAGCCTCAGCTTGGGATCCGGGAGGAAGTACATCATTTTGGAGGTAATTTCATATAGGATCCATCCAACACTCCCCTCATGGCCGATCTCGAGAAGCTCCTCAAGCTGGTCTACATTGATTGTCCCTCATTTCACGAGAATGCGAATGTTGATGCCAGGCTGCTTTATTTACGCTTTAGAATGTTGCCATCTTTAATAGGAGGTGGAAACTGCTTGAGTTTCTCCTCTCTGCAGAGGACTTTGTTGATATGAACCTCACGGAAGCTATCAATGAGCTTAGAACCATCTCCTATATCTTTGCGTATTCTCCTCCCTAGCCTCTGGAAATTATTTAGGTGACATGGCCAACTATCAAGCTGTGAATCGGTGTTGGATTCGCGAGGTTACGAACTCCTAGGCCTCGAGGCGGAGTTATAGCCCGGCTATCATGGCTCCCCATATTACGACTTCATTATTGAATTTGCTTTGAAGTTGAACTTCAATCTGCGTCCGAGGTGCTTCCGGCTGGCGATGATGGCAATGCACGCCAACTCCCAGAAGCTCTCGAGAATTTGCCGACCCATCGATTAGCAGTGAAGAACCAGTAAAGAGAAGTAGAATGGTCGTGCAATTCGGCCCCTTCAGCCGGGTGGAGATGTCCCGTCGGTTATGGTAAGATTATACGAATGTAAGTCACCTGCCACCCAGTACACAGGCCTTTATTCTTTATTGTTTGGGGTTCCTAGCGTGAAGAAATATCAAACTTTAGAACTTTCGGTGCCACCAAGCAGTTGGTTGAGTATTTCGGAGGACTCATGAGTGAAGTACTTTGCTTGAGGTTGATTGAGTTAGGGGACTTTTATCTTGTGAGACTAAAAATATGGCGAGAAGCTTCAGGCGGAATGTGATGACAAAGGGCAAGAGCCGGTTTCTACCGAGGGAGAGGTACCTCCCAATTTCGAGTAGTTGTAAGAACCTTGTATAATGAGGCTTTGGATTCCCCATCATGTTTGGTGAGGACCCGGTGACAAAGCTGAATTAGTGATTGCCAAATAGAGAAACAACTCCTCTCTGAGGATTTGGTTTTACCAAAG